>KV907493.1:1805351-1829947 GCA_001990825.1 Aspergillus carbonarius ITEM 5010
GGGGGGGGGGGGGGGGGTAAGGAGGGGTTGAAGTAAACAATACAAAGATCAAGACTGTAGATGCAGTAACTAGTAGTACCTACTGGGATGATCAATTTCTCAATTGCGAATAATGATTACTACTACTATCCCACAAGGTTACTGAACGATTTAAATAATACCAAAATTATAGACCCAACTCCATAACCATGAACCCCAATATTTCCCAAAATTGCAATATCAAAGACATGACCTAGACCACCCCCTCCAACTCAACCATTACATACATTCAATCCTACTGACCCATATGAAACCACCTACCTATATTATCTACTCCCATTAAATCCTCACACAACGAACCCATCCAAAACAATCCCACACAACACCCAAACTAACCAAACCAAACAGTCAACTAAACTACATCAACCCCCCATACGTCTGTCCCTCTCTCTCCAACTCCTCATCCTCATGCAAATAATCCTTCAACTTATCCATCTCACTCTCCTCTCCATGATGCGAGGGCTGATTCCTCTCCCCAGAAACCGGGTTCTTCTGGGTTGAAGAATATGCTCCCTCGTTGCTCTCGTTGTTCTCTTCCTGGGAGTCGTCTTGGTAGTGGTGGTGATGGTGTCCGAAGAGTCTATCGAATACGCCTTCGTGGTTTGTGTCTGGGGTGGGGGGGGGGTTTAGTTCATTAGTATGTATGGATGGATGGATGGATGGATGGATGGATGGATGGATGGATGGATGGATGGATGGGCTTGGTGGGGAATGAGGAATGGGTACTTTGTGACATGGTTGATTCCTTTTTTGGACTATCCTCTGGCTGTATAGATTCAACGTGATGACTACCTTGTGAGAAAAGAGCAAGTAAATCGGATAGATACTATGGAGAGATTTGTTTCATTCCAGAAGATATGAGGAAGTCTACTAGAAACCATGTCCTATATAACATCATCGTCCGGAACTCTAAATGTGTGACTTGAGATCATCAATGCGGATTAGACTTCCCGGGGTCATCCGGGGGCGATGGTTGTCGGTAGACCTTCTAGAACCGTTGATTCTCTACTGATGGGCGTCTAGACCGGACTATGATGGCCTTGCACATTCGTTCAGTAAATACCTCACGCTATGGTTTGGATGGCGCCACCCCCGTGTGTCTGGTATTGTCTAGAGGAGACGGACCATATTCTTGGATATATGTGTAAGATCCGGGGCGGTCAGGATATGTACCAAATAGAGACGAAAGCGCCCCGGAAGAGAGGCTATACACAGACTTGTGTGCTAGATATTGAAATACTGATTCATCAATGTACTCAATTCAATTCAACGTAAACGATCAACATGTTCAAGGCAGCACTATTCATTGGCTCACCACCGGGTTCTTCGCCACCGGCCGGATCCACGACGTGACCACGTTGGCCGCGAGCGAGATCACTCCGATAATCCAGAGCGACCGCGCATAATGAGATCCATTGTAGCGGAAGATGATCGCGAAAATGATACCGCCAAGGTTACCCATTCCGCCTACCGCACCGGACACGACGCCTATTCCTGTTAGTACTTGCTGATTGAGGCAGGATTTGAAGAGCTCACCATTGGCAAACGGATACACGTGAGGCACCAACGAGAAGATGGCACCATTGCAGGCTTCGAGGAAAAAGGCAAGTCCCGCCATCAGGCCGAACATGGTTGCCTCCGACTTGGGGTTGGTGAAGCCGATCGCCAGCTGGAAGGCTCCCATGACAACCCCCAAGAACACGAGCAGGATCTTCTTCGACCACAGGCTTTGCGTGGAGCGGTACAGGTAGTCCGCAAGGAACCCGCCTGCAGGTCGGCAGACAATGTTCAGCAGTCCAAACATGGCTGCCCATCGTCCTGACTCGGTCTGCCCCATGCTGGGGAAGTTATCCAGGTAGTAGTTGGCTAGGACAGACTCGATGGCGAGTTCTGCTCCGAAGGAGCAGGCATACGGGATGGCAACGGCGGCCGTGGATAGGCTGAACAGCACGTTCAGCGCCTCCTTGCGCGTGGGGGCTACCACCATGTCCGTTCGGAGCGCGTCGAACTGGCCAATCCGCTGGGACTCAGGTTCCAGCGAGACTGGTGTCTGAGTGCCGCCTTTCTTCTCCACATCTCCCATGACATCGGACATTGAGGGGGATTTCGATGGGCTGGAAAGGGTCCCCGAGTTAATGTCGATGATGTTGCCATCTGATCCAGTGGCCTCCTTCACCCAAAGGTGACGCTCCGACCACTTGCCTGTTGGCGTGTCTTCGCACACGAAGAGCATAGTCAAGGCGACAGCGACAATGATGATGAACGGAACAATGTAGGAAACGCGCCATGCTTTGTGCGGTGTCAGGCCCTGAACGTTCACCAGTGAATCATAGACGGCAGGCATAACAAAACTGGAAAGTGTGAGCCAGATATTCAAAGGAAATGGGACGCCAACGTACAATGTGATTCCACCGCCAGAGTTTCCCCAGCCACCAGCCAGAGCGTTAGCTGCTCCGACAATCTTCTTATCAAAGAATCCCGTGCACCAAACTTGGCACGGGACGAAGGTGCCTCCGAGGATGCCAACGAAGAATCGCAGGGCAATCAGGCCCTCCGGCGTGGTGACAAGCCCAGCCATGGCAGTGGGGATCGACCCGCAAAGCAGCAGTCCGATGAAGACCAGGCGAGGACCAAATCGGTCACAGAGCGGCCCTGCCACGAATCTCACCAGCAGTCTAACGCCATTGTCAATGCAGGTCTATAGTACGGGAGTGTGGGAGCAGGTGAAGGCTTACGTCGCGAGCAGGGCAACGATGTTCGAGTTGGCGACCTGTGTTTGTGTCATATGCAGGTCTTGACGGATCGTGTCGGTCAACTATATGCGCCTTCGTATCAGTCTTGCTCATGCCTCAAGGGATCAGAGACCACTTACCAATGGCGGAAAGGCATACCACGACAGGAAGGCCACCATGAACCCCAACCACGAGAAGAAAAAGACTCGTCCATATTTGTCGAACGGGTTGAAGATAGGGATGGACTTGGCCTTTCGATTACTTGGGTTGATCTCTGGAGAGACAAAGAGAAGTTTGACGTAATCCATCGCCAGGGGATAAATCAGATTGATGGTATACCGCAAGACAGCGAAGAAATAAGGTACAGAAGCTCTAGGTATGCACAGAGAAGGGGTATCAAAACAAAAAAAACACCTCCAGGGCGGGATAAATGTGAACAGACCAATGGACGACTGGGTCCGGGCGGCAGTGCAATGGGTCCTGGGAGTCTGATATAAGACAAAGCAGGAGAATTAGGGCCTGAGCTAGATGGAAACGCCGTTCATATATAGACCAGTGCTTCGGATAGAGTCCAGGGAGTGGGAACGCGATGACCGACGCTGAAAATCTTCCGGCACCCCCGTGTGGGCAGGCAATCAAGACATCACTCTATCTCCTAGGAGGGTCAGCAGTCTGCCACCGCGCTGATGTGCGTGGCTGCGATAAAACCAGACCGGGGAGGCATGTCTCCTAGGAATTCGTAATGTCAGAGCACGAAGACAAGAGAGCAATAGCAACCCCCGAGATAAACAGGACGGACCAAGGAAGGCCGATGAACTCAATCTGGGAGCAATGGCAGTGGATCCGCCGGGCTGTCGCTTTGAGCGTGGCTGTGGATACCTGGTCGCACAGCAGCAGGTCAGTAGCCACGAAATCACTAGCCATCCGCCTAGTCGAGGATGACCTCAGGGTTCATGCCATGGAGATCCAGGCCCGTTTCACGGGGCCCCCATCGGGTGGCGCGGGCCAACGAGAAGACCTCCTGTGATGCCTAGGACTCGTAGGACTCGTAGGAGATAAGCCAGGGTCTCTGCACGGCAGTTTGGGGGGGCGTGATTGGCATGGGCCTGGGATAGATAACGATAAGGTGGTGAAATCTGGAGAAGTAACTCCGCGGGCGTCTGGAGAAGTCGGAAGCATCTGTGTCAGAGCGAGACGGGAGTAGATAGATAGGAGGAAGCTTCAAGCTACTATCGGGGGATCCGCCAAGAGCCATGGATGGGACGCCTCAGGAAGCGACGGACTAGCCCCGAACGGACGCCGGGATTGACAGCCCCAATCCACTCGCCGGTGGGCCATCGTCACCGCAAGTCATCCTCCTCAAACCACCGGCTGAGGCCCATCCCACTCCTCTGGGAGCTAGGAAAATTTTTCTTCAATGCTTGCCGTTGCTTGACTGTCCCAGTCCGTTTAGTTGCAGGCTAGTTGTTACGCTGGACTCGAGACTGGCTGGCTTACTGTCCGAACCTGCCAGATGGGGCCGCCTCAAATTAATAACGGGGAGCACTACGTATCCCCCCTACTTCCTTTCCCTTTAGGTACCTAGATGGAGCGTCTCGTTCGTCCTAGTTGCCATTCACCTCTTCTGGTTGTCTCGAACCGGTTTCGAACTGTTCCAGGTCTCCAGTGGGAGGGGAAAGGGGTGCAGATCTGCACAGTGATATCCCTCCCGATATACGGAGTAGGAGGGAGGTGTCACAACTTGTAGCATCCGATTTCGTATCAGGACGGGAAACAGGCTGGCTGATAAGGAGAGCCAAAGAATAGGACTGAACAAACCCATCAAATGAACTCCCGGCGAGGCCAGAGCACGGGCCACTGGATGGGCTGATCCGCGATAGCCCGCCAGCCAATAGGCCTCCGTCCATTAGTGCGACCTGGAAGCAACGTGACGTCCGCTGCCCTAGGCCATGCAAGGCACGCCACGCAAAATGCAATTCGGCTACGAACGGCTGCCCCAGGCCCCCAACGTTCCTGGGGGCGGACTCTTCGGGCAGACTCCCCAGCAGGCTGACTATTTACTTATGTACGGGGCCGAACCTGGTCTAATATCGGCTATAGCGTCAGATAGGATATGGCACCATGTTAATATGAAGGCCGGGTTCTAGTGGTGTCGCCCGGGGCCCTCCCCGGGCACTAAGTCAACTGGCCTAATACAGACTGACGGTGGGACCCGTAACAGAAGGTAAATGTACATTAGAAGAGGTTAGAATAGATTACATTGGACTCCATAGAAGAACACTATCGTCTATCACAGTCAAAGAAGGGTTGGCCTAAGTCATTAATCGTCACCTCCGCCGAACTACCAGTCAATCACCTTGGACGGCGCAGCCGTACCACTTCCCGGGGCCTTGCCCACCTTCTTCCCTCGCATCCCCCGATACTTCTTGTCATGCTTCGCAAATGGATCCGGCGCCTCTCCCTTCTTCACCTTCCACTTCTCTGTCCCCAAAATGGAGTCCAGCTCCTCGACGGGAGGCAGCTTCATGTAGACCCACCCATCCGAGCGTTCCTCCACCGGGAACGTCGCAATGTTCATCTCCTCGTCGTTCGAGCACCGACCTGCCTGCTCGCCGTTGAGCTCAAAATTGCGCTTGTGGTAGGGGCAAGACACCCAGTACTTGCCCGCGTCGTCGTCCCCAACCAACCCGTCCGACAGGACGAAGGCCCGCTTGTGAGGGCACATCTGCTGGGTGGCGTAGTATTTCCCCTTGACTTTGAAGATGGCCAATTGGGTGTCCCCACGCTTCACATTGGCGGATGACATTTGCGGGGAGCCATTCGAGAAGTAGTCGGCCTTGATGATAGGCTGCCACGAGAGACTGGACCACTGGTGGCCCTTGAAGTCCTCCTTAGCGGGCTCGTTAGGCCAGTAAGTCGGACGCTGCTGGTCACGTTCTTTAATCACCTCCACGGTGTCGACAGTCTCATCCGTGTTGGCAAATTGTTGAAAGTACTTGCGCCGTTTCGGATTCCGGACCGTCTCGGTCCACTCGCAGAAGTAGCTGTCGACCAAATCCTGCATCTGCTGCTCCATCTCCGCACCGATGCCCAATTTGTCATCCACAACTACCTCTCGTAGATACTCAATCCCGCCCGGGAGATTCTCAATCCAGCGAGCTGTTCGCTGGAGTTTATCCGCTGTGCGAATGTAGAAAATGAGATACCGATCGATGAGAGGAATGACCTTCTCGGGCGGTACATCTTTCGCGAGGATCTCGGAATGCCGGGGTTTGGCGCCCCCGTTGCCTCCAACGAAGATGTTGAAGCCCTTGTCGGTAGATATAAGACCAAAGCTGAAGAGCATTAGCTGGGGGACTGGATATCCGCATAAGAGAGACTTACTCTTTGTTCTGCGCTTCGGCACACTCTCGCACACAGCCAGAGACAGCGCCTTTCAGCTTGTGAGGGGACCGGATACTCTTGTAGCGTTCTTCAAGCCGAATAGCCATGCCAACACTGTCACCAATACCGAAACGGCACCAGGTAGTACCCACGCAGCTCTAAGAATGGGTTAGTATGTTTTCAATTATGCAACCAGACGAAGGACGATGAAAGTACCTTGATGGTTCGAAGTGATTTGGCGTACGCGTGGCCACTCTCCATACCAGCATCGACAAGCTCCGTCCAGATGTCAAGAAGATCTTGCTTCTTAGCGCCAAATAAGTCGATCCGCTGGCCTCCAGTAATCTTGCAGTAGAGATCGTATTTCTTGGCAACTTGCCCGATCGTAATCAACCTGTCCGCCGTGATCTCACCACCAGGCACCCGAGGAACAACCGAGAATGTCCCGTTCCGCTGGATGTTGGCAAGGAACCTGTCGTTCGTTTCTTGTAGTTCATGGAGGTCCTTGTCCATAATGTGCCGGTTGAAGAGACTGGAGAGAATCGAGGCGATCGCAGGCTTACACAACTCGCAACCAAGCGAATCGGGGTTCTTCCCAACCGTCTTCATGACATCCTCAAATGTTTTGAGTTGCTTGATGGCCACAATATTGTAGAGGTCGGCCCGAGAGTGGGGAATATGAACGCATACTGCATGCGCATTAGAGGAGACTCAAAACATGATTGGCGGAGACCCACGGTTGTTTGACACTTCTTGACCCATGTCCAGCATGGTTTTGTTGAAGATCGACTGCACTAGAGGCATACAGCCGCCACAGCCGGTTCCCGCCTTCGTGCACGACTTGATCTCCGCAATATTTTTGCAGGTGCCATTCTTGATGTTCGAAACCAGGTCACCTTTGGTGACATTATGACATGCGCAGATTTGAGTGCTGTCATCCCTGTTGCATTGTAGATCATCAGTCAGCGTGGTCGGTAAGGGCGCAATATTCAGCAACTTACAGATCATCTGCATTTTCCTCCCCACCGGTTTGCGCCCCCAGAATAAACTGGCTGGGGGGAACATCTAATTCCTTTTGGGCCTTCACCATTTGATTCAATTTAAGGTAGTCCTTTGTGTCACCAATCATCATGCCCCCCAAGAGGTATTTTCCATCCATGGTGAAGAGATACTTTTTGTAGACACCACCAAAGGGGTCCTTGTATGTGAGTGCCTTGACAGGTAGCTCCTTTTCACCTGGATCAGCTGCTTGGTCAGACGGCATGGACGGCCGTTGGCCGGGAAGAAACTTGGGACCGTCTCTATCGGCGAAGAAGTCACCAAAACTGGCTACATCAACTCCCAGCAGCTTCAGCTTAGTGCTCAGGTCTGGGCGTTTGAAGCTCCTGGGATCCTTGTCAGGGTTGGTGAGGTTATATGCAAGAACATCGGCCATCTCGATCCCAGGAGCAATGATGCCAAATGTCTGGCTCTCCCAGCTCGCACATTCACCGACTGCGTAGATGTCTTTGACCGAAGTTTGGAGACTGGTACCAGGTCAGAATGATACAGATGAAGATAACACAGCGGCTTACCTTTCATCGATAACGAACCCACCCCTTACACCACACTGGATTCCCGCGGACTGGCCCAGCTCATCTCTTGGCCTTACTCCGATCTGTTCTCAGAGTCAGCACGCTAATACCAGTAGACATAGACATGAAAAAGCATACGGCAAAGCAGATGCAGGAACAACTGATTTCTCCACCATCCTCGAAGACGATACCGGTGACGTTGTTGTCATCATCGGTGTTGATACGTGCCACCCGCTTTTCATGCAAGACGTCCAAGCCCAGCTCCCTAATCTTGCGGGTCACCAGAGAACCGGCATCCCCATCTAGCTGTCTAGCTAGCACCCATTTGTTGCGATCAATGAGTTTGACATTGCCGAAGTCTTGAAGATCTGTCATCGCCTTGGCCGCTTCTAGACCTAACAAGCCTCCGCCAACGGTAACTCCCGTCTCGCCTTTGTGTTTTGACGCAAATTCTATCAGCTTCTCTAGATCCGAGATCGTCCGATAGACGAAGATGCCCTTGGCATCGTGTCCTGGGGTGTGAGTGGGTAGCACGGCATCCGAGCCAGTAGCAAGGATGAGAATATCGTACGGGATGATATCACCGGTGGAAGTTTGTACCGTCTTGCGGTCCGGGAAGATATCGGTGACTCGGGTGTTGAGGTGATAATCGAAGGACCGATCTTTGATGGAACCGTACTAATAACGGCCCCGGCATCGGCATTAGTCCCATCATCATTGCCGCCATCCCGATTGGTACAGAACATCAGATGATTACTCACCCATTCCTTTGGGTTTAGATATAAATCTTCAATCTTGCGATGCTCGAAAAAGGACGAAAGTCCGACTCGATTGTAGGCAATATGGGGCTCTTCGCCAATGACGACAATATCATACATCCGTCGCTCGGAATCCTGCTTGACTAGCTTTTCACTATAGACAACCAGGAGGGGTCAGCATGAACATCATGGTTTTCAGGAAGTAGATCGATTGCCGGAACCTACATGAACGATATAGCCACCATGCCCAAGCCTACTACAACGATCTTTTGGCGTCTATTCATAGTGGGTTGTGGTAGAGAGTCGACTGCGGGGGGGAGAGAGAGAACATTGGGGATGCTGTCAGCGACGACAGTATCCCCATTTCCGGACCCATCCAACAGTGGCATTGTACCGGAAGATGGGACTCAAAAAACCTGCAGTGACAGGAATGGCAGGTAGGAATCCAGCTCGGTTTTGTTTGTGCCACAAGGAACCCGAGCCGCTCCCGGATGTGAGAGACGCGGACATGGCAATCGGCGTTGCGTCCCGCCAAGAGAAATTCGAGAATCTCCCGGGACGACAGCAGATAGGCACATGGTTGTGTTTCTCCGTGGCATCTAGAAGAAAAGGGTTGACTTCATCCCGTGAGGTAATCGATTGGGGCCCATGCTTGATCGTACTGTGTAATCAGGGACCTCGAGACCCGCCGTGCCGATCCTGGGTGCCACCGTTCGTGGAGGGGAGACCGGAGCAAGGAAGTGCGGATAAGAAACTAACGTCCATGCGAAGGGGTTCGCCGGCAGTTGAGCACTGAGCGATGCGATGCCTCCGCGGAGATGCAATGGTGGAGGATGTGCGACGAACGGATAGGCTGTTGCTTATCGTGACCCTCATAGGGCCCCGATAAGCTCCTGATTGGCCGCACTCGGAAGTATACGTACCAGCGCGATCCTGGTTGGGAGCTGCAAGGCTCCTTGCAGTGCCTGCATCATCATCATCTTAGTCCTGAGGATAGAATGAGGATGGACCGTCCGTCTGGAGTACATACATAGTACATACATAGTATAGTGCCTGCCTAGGGAGTAGCAGCAGTTTGAATCCGGAGTAGTAGATAGTCGACTGCCGATAGGACTGTCGTTCCCCTTGCCCCCACTGCGGCAAAATGCTCAGCAGTCGTCAATACCTTCGTAATACCACTGCAATCAATGGGCGGTGGATCCCGGTGGATCGGGCGCTATCCTTAGCCTGGGGCTTTTTCATTACCTGTAGGACTGACCTACTGTGTACACTAGTCTCGACACTATGGAGGCTTCTTTTCTTCTTGTCTTTTGGCTGATGGCTTTTTCTTTATTGGGATTTTATTATTTTTTTTTTTCCCCTCTTTTTTTTTTTTTTTTTTTTCTCCTCGGGGCTGTTCAGGTTTCAGTTCCCACTCGCCTCCGCTTGGAATGTTCCCGGCTCCCTGAGTCGACACGAAACCAACCAACCCGGTCATCATCATCATGTTCTTATTACATATCTCGTCTATTTTGTGGTCCAACTGCACTGGGTCCCGCGGAAATCGCCCCGGCCGAATGTTGGTGCGCAAACCCGGCGAGATCCTAAGCCCAGTCGCTTTCTCCGTGGACTCACCAGATCCCGGGTGCTTGCTGTCACGCCGTTGGGCTAATCCAAAAGCCGGCAGTCCCCTGGACCCAACTGTGAACCTGTTTTTGAGCGATTAATTTTCCGTGGCCGACTCTGGTGTTCTTCGAATGGGTGTTCTGCCTGTCTGTCTAGATTTCTGGGTTTCCTCCATCTGATCGAGCTATACTCCGTACTCGTCTCCATTCTCGATCTACCCATGCATCTTGTACTCCCAGACCATCAAAGCACATAAGCAAGCCATGGCGACTGTCACTGAAGTGCTGACAGAGTCTCCCATCACGACAGCTGTCCCGATAAAGTCGGGTCAGATCAAGATCCACCACGATGAGCTGCCCGTGGTTGGATTGTCAGATATTCCCCTGCCGCCTCCCTCCAAACCGCCAACCGAGGTGCTCAGCATAGACAAGCCCACCCCGGATCACCATGTCCCTCGAGACCCGCGTCTCATCAGACTGACGGGTGTTCACCCTTTCAATGTCGAGCCTCCCCTCACTGCCCTGTACGACGAAGGTACGATGACTTATTTCCCTATCATCGGGTCCCTTAACACACTCGACAATCGTCTTTGTACTTGCTTTGAGATCTAAAGTCAGTGATACTCATCAGCCACTAGGGTTCTTGACGTCACCGGAACTTTTCTATGTGAGAAATCATGGCCCTGTTCCATTTGTGAGGGACGAAGACATCCCCAATTGGGAGATCAGCATTGAAGGGTCAGGAATCCCGTACACGCTAGTGTCTGCATCGGCAGCTGACAAGTGATATACAGCCTGGTGGAGAAGCCGCTTGTCTTGAACTTCCGGGAGATATTGCAGCAATATAATCAGATCACGGCACCGATCACACTCGTTTGTGCAGGCAACAGACGCAAGGAGCAGAACGTGGTCAGGAAAACCAAGGGCTTCTCATGGGGTTCAGCTGGTCTGTCGACGGCCCTTTGGACTGGCCCAATGATTGCAGATATCTTGCGGAGTGCGAAGCCCCTTCGGAGAGCCAAGTATGTCTGCATGGAGGGAGCGGATAAGCTCGTGAGTTGTATTCCCATGTTCATGGATGTAGCTCACTGGTGAACTACCTTAGCCGAACGGGTATTACGGGACATCGGTCAAACTGAATTGGGCCATGGATCCCAACAGGGGAATCATGCTGGCCCATAAGATGAATGGCGAGGACCTCCGTCCAGATCACGGTCGGCCCTTGAGAGTTGTCGTACCCGGTCAAATCGGTGGCCGAAGCGTCAAGTGGTTGAAGAAGCTCATTCTGACCGATGCACCCAGTGATAACTGGTACCACATCTACGACAACCGCGTACTGCCGTAAGTCTGCCTGCTCCAAGCAGTCGAATGCGTTATTTAGCCCTACTCTAGGACGATGGTTTCACCCGAGATGTCATCCAGTGATCCAAACTGGTGGCGCGACGATCGATATGCCATTTACGACCTTAACGTGAACTCTTCTGTTGTATATCCCAGACACAAGGAGGTACTTGATCTTTCATCGGCGGGTCCGTCGTATAACGTGAAGGGATATGCGTACGCAGGAGGCGGGCGAAGGATTACGAGAGTCGAGATATCCTTGGACAAAGGCAAAAGTACGATCGTCATCCCACATGCTCTTTGAAGGAGAATTAACGTTTTTACCAGCCTGGAGATTGGCCAACATCTCATATGCCGAGGACAAGTACCGTGATTTCGAAGGTAACCTGTTCGGTGGGAAAGTGGATATGTCCTGGCGCGAGACTTGTTTCTGCTGGTGCTTCTGGTCGATGAATATCGCCGTTTCTGAGCTCGAGCAGACTGACGCCATCCTTGTGAGGGCTATGGACGAGGCATTGAGCCTGCAACCACGCGATATGTACTGGTCGGTTCTGGGGATGATGAACAACCCTTGGTTCCGGGTTACCATCACCAAAGAAAATGGAACGCTCAAGTTCGAGCACCCAACAGATCCTACGGGTCCCGGTGGGTGGATGGAGCGCGTCAAACAGGCGGGTGGTGATCTGGCCAATGGCAACTGGGGAGACCGACACGCAGGAGAAGACCCGGTAGAGCCAGAGCCCGAAAAGGAGATAAATATGAAGAAAGACGGCGTGAACCGGATAATTGATATCCAAGAGTTTAAGAAGAACTCGAGCGATACGAATCCGTGGTTCCTCGTTAATGGCGAAGTATATGACGGCACTGCATTCCTAGAGGGTCATCCTGGGGGAGCCCAGAGTATCATTTCTTCGGCTGGAACCGATGTTTCGGAGGAATTCCTGGCAATTCGTATGTCTCACGGACCTTTAAGAAGCAAGACATTTTAGCACTGACACTGCCACAGATAGTGAAACAGCCAAAGCCATGATGCCCGATTACCATATCGGAACCATGGATAAAGCATCTCTGGAGGTGCTCAAGAACGATAACGTCCAACACTCAGATGAATCACGCCCAACTTTTCTCCAGTCAAAATCATGGACCAAGGCAACGCTCACAAAGAGGAAGGATGTGTCGTGGGATACACGCATCTTCACTTTTCAACTCGAACATGACAAGCAAACGCTGGGTCTACCAATTGGTCAGCATCTCATGATTAAACTCCTAGACCCGGCCAGCAAAGAAGCCATCATCCGCTCGTATACGCCCATCTCCGACACCAACCAGGAAGGAACAATGGATTTGCTGGTCAAGATCTACTTTGACACGCCCACGGTAAAAGGTGGCAAGATGACCATGGCCTTGGAGAAGCTTGCATTGGGCTCAATAGTCGACTTGAAGGGTCCCACGGGCAGATTTGAATACATTGGGAACGGCAGAATTCTGGTGAGCGGAAAAGAGCGCCATGTCCGCTCTTTCAAGATGATCTGCGGGGGAACTGGTATCACACCGGTCTTCCAGGTCCTGCGTGCTGTTATGCAGGACAAGCAAGATCCTACTTCATGCGTCGTCCTTAATGGAAATAGACAGGAGGAGGACATCCTGTGTCGCTCCGAACTTGATGCCTATGAAGCGTCAGACAGCAGAAAGTGCAAGGTGATACACACCTTAACCAAGGCTCCGGACAGTTGGACCGGCCGCCGTGGACGTATATCCGAAGACCTATTGAAGGAATACGCGATTCCCGATGGCAAGAGCATGGTGCTTGTTTGTGGTCCAGAGGCCATGGAAAAATCTGCTCGCAAGATTTTACTGGAGCAGGGATGGGCGGAGTCCGAACTTCATTTCTTTTAGCTGTGGCTCTTCGGGAAATAGCATCTTTCGTCAGTATAGAAGGACGGGGTTCTTAGACTGTATATAGGTACGATGATATCAGAAGATGTACGAACTGTGAGGTTAATGAACCAAGGGGCGAATGTTCTCTGATGCACTGAATCACATCTGCGCGTGGAATTATGTAGGTCGATTGTGTGTCTTGCAGCCCGGAGACTGCCAATGCCAGCGTCATATGCCAGTGCTCATTCACGTCAACTCAACTTGCTGAATAGATAAGCAATCAATCGCGCTCTACAAGAAGAACCAATGGTGATCCGAAGGGTCTCATATCATAGTTCGCATTTATTGTATTCAGTAGTACCTCTTCATCTCCAATCGAGCCAGAAGATGATCGAAAACAGTTGTAGGCGCTTCCCTGGTGGTGAATGCCATACCCGACCTGTCTAAAGACCTCGATGTGGCTTTAGCGCCATCTATGCCGCGTAAATAGCCGACGAAGGCAGAAGTTTGTTTCCGGAATAGGCTGTATAACCGACGGACGGCAGCCTCAGTCTCGTGGCGCACACCTCCGACTCCATCCAGCTGGGATAGGGGAGCAAAAGTAAGGATTGTTCCAAAGATATCATCAAGGAGTTTAGCAACTTCATTATGCTTTTTGCTTTGGAAAAGAGCATAAAGCATCTGGTCCAAGACGTCCTCGTGGTGATCTCGTAGTCTATGGACTGAATGAGCTGCTTCTATCGTGCCATCGATGTCGCCATGATCTAGGCAGGATTCAATCTTCGAAAGGCCATCCTGGAATCGTCGCCATGTAGATCCAATACCAACATGGAAGGAGTAGTCACTTATGGCGAGTACAAAATGCTGAGAATCGATCCGAAATTTCTGCAGCACATTCCGTGTATCACCCGATTGGGAACCCCTCGCTGTTGAGTCGCGAATGAGTCTCTTGACAACAGATACCATGCGTAGCAGTCGGAGTAAATGTTTGAAAAGGCGGTCATATTTGTCAAGGGAACGCTGCGTCAGAATGGTCTCTAGAACAGCAGAAGGTTTGTATTGTAGCCGAAGGAAATCAAGCGCCTCGATAGCATTTGGGTCCTTGCATTTTGCAATCTCTTCATCTGTAAGGTCCCGAATGGAAAAGCTTAGGCCACCGGGTAGCTCTTTCTCATTGCGCCGGTCAGCATGGGTTGGAGTTTCTAGACGCTTATCCGCATCGTGGCATTCATTAAGCAGCCCAATAAGCACAAGCCGCAATTCCGAGCTTGCTGGAGGCCATGTATCTCGACTTCCAAGGCGCAAGCCGGCATGAACGTCACTTCGTACCATCCCGACTTTCCGTTCACCACTCTCCATGTCGGGATCAAAGAGGGAATTAGAAAGACGGGACGTGAAAAAGCCATCACCAAGGAGCTGGAACCGCCACTGCAAGGTAAGGTGAGAACGGAGCTGATGCTCCTTGAACAGAAGATGGAGACAGGAGAAATCGATCAAGAGCGCTTGGGAGGAAAGGAGAGGCGCCAAGGACAGATAAAAGGACGAGGTCAGTTCAGGACCGAAGCCACTTTGAACTGCAGATAGCCCAAGACTGGGGGTTCCGTCAAGTAGATGCCCGAGTTTATCCTTCTCGCAATTGCCGCCTTTGCGTAACAACCCCGTGGCATTAGGCACGTCGTCGAGATCAAAGAGTTCGAAAGTGCCCGTGAGCACTTGGTGTTCCTCAGCATTCCCGGAATCCTCTGTATGAGGCGTTGCCCCTGGCCCTCTGCAGTATTCGCCGCGGTTATATTTGAGTATCTCGGAACGGAGTTCAGCTTCATACTCCGAAGCCTTCCTCTGTATTCTCTCTATATCAAACCATGTACTCGCACATTCGAATTTGGGCGTACCAGCATCGCGCATTTCGTGGTTGGCGACTGGATGCTGTGGGTGGTTTCTTTTGAGAAGCCGGAGACTTCGTCCACTTTCGAAAATCAAAAATGCTTGATCTGGGGGGATGAAAGAGGGCATCTGGTCAGGTAAGTATCTATAGTCGAGCCTTGGCGTTTTTGAGAGCGTCTTTTTACTCTCCGGTTGGTTCTCCACGGCCATAAAGCTCCTGCCACTTGAAGCCAGTTCAACCGAAGTCGATGTCTCCGGGCGGAGGCCAACCCAGGCTTCCACATGTGTAAGCCAAGGCTCAGTCACTCGATTCACAATTTCGCGTAAGAGAGCTTCCATGTGGTCGAAAGTTTGCGAAAAGTGGGTGGCTCGTTCTGAAACAACAGAAACTATCTGAGCCTCAGACACTGCCCCATCAACGGCACTGACCATATCCGCGAGAACGCTCACCACCTTCCCACATTCGTGAAATAGTGCTTTAATCTGAAGCAGCGAGGCGATACTCCTGAATTGCCCAACAAGCTGCTTTTCAAGTGTGTGGACAACCACAGCAGCTGCACCAGAAAATGCGGAGAGAGCGGAAAGTTCATTCGACTTAACAGGCACTTTGCCAGCGAAGATCCGTAATCTCTGCATGTTGGTTCCACAACGAAGCAGCTCTTCAGTCAGCCCATTCAGTGCAATTGAGGTAATCCCAGATATCCGAATATCATTGTGCACCTGTTCGAACTGCCTCTTCTGTTCATCGTAACGGAAGAACAAAGAGCTCCAGCCCAGCCCAAGCTTGAGCAAGGCCTGGAAGAACACATCTTCCTGGACCATAAATCGCTGGGTTTGTGTTCCCCACTTTGCAGCTTGCCGTGCCAATGCCGCGTCGAAGCCTTTCGCGCCCGACTCGCTGAAATATGCGGGGACGTGCTCGCGGGATGTCCGGTCATGGTATTTCTCCCAAGATTTCAACAGGTCCTCGCTATCTTGCCTAACGTCCAGAGACCGAAGGGCCCATAGATCCTCTACCTCATCCTCTTGTATACTGTGTTGGTCTGAGTTTACATTAGATTGGCTCTCACTCGACGTATCAGTCCTCAATCCCAGGGTCTGATCCGGGTCGAATAAGTCGGGACCGAAGGTACTGAGGCCGGGCAGTTCGGACGCATATTTATCGAATATATTTAGAGGGCTCTTGAAGAAACCGTCAGAAAGATCTATGAGAAGAATGTATTAGCCCCGAACCGCTGAACTAATGACGTCCTCAGCGGATAAATAGCACGCACCAGGCAACTCCTCGTCCCACGGCAAGGGCTCTAACGGCTGCAGGGATTGCAAGGTAAACTTGGAAACCCTCCAGAGACCATGACTAGAGAACGGGTCGGTCGTGTGATCCTCCTGGTCCATTGTCCTTAGACGACACAGCCCTCTAAGACCTCGTGGACCAAATCGCTATCGGCTGGCGACGCGTTGGCAGCGCGAGATCACGCCTCACTAAGCCCCAAGCAGGCTAGCGGTTCCCCCATCCAACGCCCGGACCACCGCTTGTTCGGGAAACCGAAGCGGGCGGGAGGAATTCGCCGCGGTTTCAGCTGCGAAGGAAGAGAGCTCTCAATTCCATTCTTATCCGAGTCTCTGAGCACCGATCACCATGCCCCCACGAAAGAAAGCCAAGCTCACCCCGCAAGCCGAGCCCTCCGCAAGCACTGCCGGCCAGCTGAACACGGATTACGACCCGGTTACGGACCCTTGGACCGATGAGCAGGAGACCGCGTTACTGAAGGGGATCATAAAATGGAAGCCTGTCGGTACGTTGGGAGGCTTATACAGGTCACTTTAAGCTGGGAACTTCACTAACCAGTTGCCATGTCCGCCAAGGCATGCACAAGCACTTCCGGATGATCGCGATCTCGGAGTTCATGAAGAGCCAAGGTTATGCGCCCGCACATGCCGAACATACACGGATACCTGGGATTTGGAAGAAGCTGGGGACACTGTACAATCTTCCAGCGCTTGATGAACGGGTGGGTGATTATTGAGATTCGCTTGCCGTGTTTGTCGGCATCTACTAACACTAGGCTTCCCCGAAATAGGAAGACTCCTTAATAACAGACACCCCGGATGACATCGATGCCTCGAGAGAATTTTACTGTCCGTTCGAACTACCCGCGGATGAATACGGTGAACTGATGTTCGAACGGCGACTGGCGATGGAAGGATCAGCATCTCCCGACCCTAGCGCCCACGCAGAATCTAGAAGAGGGAGTACTGTGGCCGATACAGACAGTGCGTATATGGGTAATGCCTCCAGAACACCACTCGCTCGAGAAAACGCATACTAACCACAAGCAACCGGATACAGAACCGCGCTCTTCCCCTGCACCATCGCGAGGAAGGAAACCCGGGCGTGGCGGCCGTCCAGCGGGACGAGGTACACGCTCGTCGCGTCTTCACGTCGAAGTCGAAGCACCATCCAAAAGTCCTGCGGTCGTTGACGAGGAGGGGGATTCTGGCGAGGAGACAGGCCCTAATGAAGAAGGCGACGAGGAAGCTTCAGATGCCGCCAAAGATGACAGTGAGGTAGATGAAGAGGCGGAGGGGGGTTCACCCACAACGCGAAGCACTCGAGCCCAAACATCGAGAACGAAGCAAAAGGAGCGAAGAGGCACAGGCACAGGAACTCGGAGGGGCCGACGGCGCCAGCCTTGAACAAAACGTGCCTTTATCTGTCGTTTGTTGGTTCTTTCTGTAACATGTGGATAATGATACCTTGGAGCAAGGAACAGGCGTTTTGGGTTAGTACTTTTGTACAATTAGTTTTCATATTCCGTCGGTTCTAAAAGCTATGGGTAGTATCGCCTAGTACTACCAATCGTTATTGCCACTCATGATGGATGACGTCCTCCTTCGGCTGAGCTACAATGATATATACTATTTCTCCCGCAACCACCACTGGAAGTCGGAAGAAAAGGAACCCGAAGCAGAAAAATAAAACAACAGAGATGGCATCTAGATACATAAGAGCGCATACAGTAGGTCACTACATATTTGGTCTAGTCATTCACAGGCTAAAAAGGAGACAATATATGGGAATAGTACAGCGTGTTCCAATCCCTTACAGACGCTTCATGATGGCCTCAGCATACTCGTGGGTCTTGGCGTTACCACCCAGGTCACCAGTCAGGGCCTAGAATTGCAGTGGTTAGCAACAGGTATTATACAAGTCATGTCGCACGATGAACGCTTACCTTTCCTTCGGCGAGGGTGTCGAAAGTAGCCTTCTGGATACGGGCAGCGTGCTCAGTCAGACCCATGTGCTGAAGCATCATGATACTGCTCAGAAGCAGAGCAGTGGGGTTGGCAAGACCCTTGCCAGCAATGTCGGGAGCGGAACCGTGAACAGCCTCGAAGATGGAGCACTCGTCACCGATGTTACCCGAGGGGGTCAGACCGAGACCACCGATCAGACCGGCGCACATGTCGGACAGAATGTCACCGTACAGGTTGGGCATGACAAGAACCTTGTCGTTGTAGGGGGTGGGGTCGGTAACGATCTTCAGGCAGGAGTTGTCGAGCAGCTCGGCGTCGAACTCAATGTCAGGGAACTCCTTGGCGATATCGCGGGCGAGGTTGAGGAAGAGACCGTCAGACATCTTCATGATGGTGGCCTTGTGCACGACGCGGACCTTCTTCTTGTTGATCGAGCGAGCGTACTGGAAGGCGAAGCGGAGCACTCTCTCGGAAGCCTCCTTGGTGATAAGCTTAATGCTCTGGACAACACCGTCGACGACAACGTGCTCGATACCGGAGTATTCACCCTCAGTGTTCTCACGGATCAGGACAGTGTCAACATTGTCGTAGGGGGTCTTGTAACCGGCAACGGACCGGCAGGGACGGAGGTTGGCGAAAAGGTTGAAGGTACGGCGGAGGGTAAGGTTAAGAGAGACGTGGCCCTTGCCAACGGGGGTCTATAGACGAAAGTTGTTAGACGGGATCTTATCGCGTCGCAGTCAAGAAAGAAGTAACATACAGCGAGAGGACCCTTGAGCGCAACGTAGTTCTTCTGCACGCTCTTGATGGCATCGTCGGGGATGGCGGTCTTGCCGTTCTTCAGGATGGGAGTCACATCGACGGGCTCCCACTTGATAGGGGCCTGTACGAACAGAATTTAGCATCCAAAAACCTGCGCACCATAGGCGACCGGGGAGAGTTGGAGGCGTACATTGGCGGCAGCGAAGATATCCTTCACCGACTGGGAGATCTCGGGACCGATACCGTCACCCTCGATCAAGGTCACAGTGTATTTTCCCTGCAAAAAACATACATTGTCAACAACACCATCTTGCTATACTCGATCGTTCGGAAAGGTCGTTGGATATAGTCCGTCGTCGCAGGTAGCGGCGGAAGGTACCGGACCAAAGGAAAGGTGAAATAAAAAAAAAATGTTTCAGGCGTTGCCGGGGACGCGACATACATCAGAACCCTTCTGGCCCTTGAACTTGGCGACACGATCATCGGCAGCGGCGGAGTAAGAGCGGAGCTATATGTTCAGTCAGTCCGAGACACCTTCATGATGGATGCTGTGCTGAGAAAAGGTCGGTAGCTACCTGCGAGAAAGGCGAGGCAATGCTAGGGGACACACGTGTTGTCCGCAAGCATTGGCGGGCGGGAGCGACAAAGTTTCTGGCGGCAATCATTGTGACAAAGTCCCCGAGATCAACGTCGGACGGTTAGGGTGAGAGAACGGGAGGAATTGGGGGGGTGGAGGTGGAGTGAAGAGAGGAGAGGAGAATAGTAGAGGAGAGAGAGAGAGAGAGGAGAGGAAAAGGCGGCGGCGGGTTGCTTGTGCGGGAACAAAGGTCGCGGCGAAGAGAAGTTCAGTCAGGCTCTAATCCATCCAATGAATCTCGGCACCGCCGCACCCGGTCCGACCGGCTTTGGCTCATGCTCTTGGGTTCATGTTCGGCCGTGTTTGGGCGAACCGTCAGTCCACCGGGCCCATTCATGTCCCCGGCCTCGATCAGATAACTAGCTCTCCCTACCGTCCACCCTCACGCCTGGCTCAGCCTGTGCCTGTGCCTGTGCCTGTGCCTCTGCCCATCTTTTCTACCTAGTTTCGATAGTTTGACACCTCAAATCCTTGCCCCCCCCCCCCCTCCCCCCACCCTTGCAGCTGCGCGTTCCCTGCATGTGGCCTCCCTGATCCCTCCTCCACAACCCCCCGTGGTTGATCGCCCACATCCTGCCCATCAATTACCCAAGCAAAGCCCCGTTATCGCCCTTTCTTCCGAAATGGCTGACGTCGACGTGGCCAGTTACTATAACTTACCCTCGGCTTTCCCGGAAGAATGGCCTGCAGAGTTGGACGAAAGCGACCATTCAGAAGATGAGGTTCTGGAACGTCGTGGCTCGCGCTCAGAGAGATCCCGATACTTTGCTCTTGAGCGCAGCAATAGCACCAGGAAGGGGGTCACGTTGGGGTCATTCAAAGGGAACAATGGCCGGGAGAATCTCGTCAAATTGGACGAGCCAGACCCTCTGGGATCCGGGGACAGTGTACTCAAGATCCTCAAAACGCGAGGCTTGTCTCTAGACGAAGAGAGTCGCCTGCGGAATCGCTTCTTGCTTTCATCCACATCCTTCTCCCCGGCGCTCTTCCTCTCCCAGGTGCACTCCGATGCATCAATACGGTCCCTCCTCGATGGCCTCAACATCCTTTCGCAATCGATCGATCAAAAGTCAGCTTCCTTGAAAGTCCTCGTTGAAGCGAACTTCGAGCGTTTCGTTCGGGCCAAAGCGACTATCGATAGTGTCTATACAGAGATGAGGAATCAAGGCAAGAAGGAAGAGTTTCTAAGCCCTCAAGTCAATCGCCGGTCGGTTGGCCATTTTCGGAACCTCTCTGGGAGCAAGCATAGTATATCTACCTCTGCCATTGCCGATGCTGGGCCTGGAAAGAACGCTCTGACGAAGGAGAGTGAATACGGCATGAAAGGTATCCGCGTTCCTTTATTAGAGGCGTCTGTTAAAGCGGAGGAGCTATGGGGGCCTGCATTGGGTGGACGCGAGAGAGAGCAAGTCTTGAAGTCAGTAGTCGACATCATGGAGAAACACAGGGATATCTATGAAATCGGCGGTCTTCTTTCCAAATCAATCAAACAGAGGGACTTTGACTCTGTTTTTGAGCAATACGGAAGAGCGAGAGCCCTTTCGAAGACTGCAAGGGACATTGCAGACACGGCAACGAGCCAGCGTCGGCCGTTGACAGATGAGGAAGCGCATGTTATTCTGGCCATGGGTAGGATGTGGATGGATGTTGATTCACAAATACAATCCTTCAAACGTGATCTGTGGAGGCGTCTCAGCGATGCACCCACCACATCGACGACAGTTACTGCTACTGGTCCAGTTGAGGAGCACATGGAACTTATCGGTGCTCTTTTGGAAATCGGGGTGGATGACAATCCTATCTGGGTTTGGCTTCTTAGTCGCTACGACTTCCTCAAAAATAAAATCACCGCCTTCTGTGAGCGCTGCAAGACAGAGATTGAAATCTTGAGGCGTCGACTGGCTAGCGGTGAGAAACCGACGCCCCAAGCAGTGGCATCATATCTCAGGCTGGCACCACGCGACGGCCCCCTAGACACCCAGACACTGCGAGATACCGATCAAGTCATCGAGCTTTGGGAGTGTATCAGTACCTACTTGAGCAGACTGTTATCATCCCAGGGGGGTCTTCTTGGCGAGGTCTTTGATTTCTGGGAAGTAGCACAATCCTTCATTGACGGCAGCAGGCAGAAGCTCCTCCCGGCTGGGTTTGAGGGCGAAAGCCGTAAACACCATCGACTCTCTTCCAGTAACGCGAGGGACCTGCAGAAAGGTGCTATCGAGCTGGTCAATCTAATCCGCGAAAGCGTCCTTTCACTATTCGCCGACGCCCCTGTGGACGATGTCTCCCTTTTGACGTCTCCTATATCAACAGCAAGCCCCAGTAGTCCCGGAAGTCGGGGCGTGACTCCGACAGAGTCCCGGTTCAAGCTCGACCCAAAGAACATGCCATTTCCCACTCCGAAACGGGGAGAGCATTGGGAAGATTATGCCTTTTGGCCACCCTTTTCGAATTCACTCAGTGGCGTGCACTACCTTGGCCAATGTCTGATACTCATCGGCACGGCGGCTAGTGAGATGGCCGCATTGGAACCCGTGTTGAATAGTCCTAACACCCATGATCTTCTCAAGTCCCTGGTGAGTGTGGCACGCGAGCGCTCGGTACGTGTCGCATGCGCAGCTTGGGGTAAGGACGCCGAAATCTGCAAAATGCTAGAAGACTGGACACGCGACCCGGAGAAGAGAGACTTGACGAAAATGCCTGGTTTGTTTGTCGCCTTTGAGAATGCGATCATTAGCGGGATGCAGAAGATCCTCTATATTTCCGAGGCCATGGCGAGGTCAGGCTCTGTGGATGTTGTGACACAGCCCCCTGCGAAACTGCTGCAGATGGTGCGCACACAGTTCGTGTCGAGCATCTATAAGGCTCTCAGTGGCCTGGTCGAGAATGCAGAACATCCCACGTCCTCGGGAGATGAGGACGAATGGATTACAGCCGGGTCGATCGTGACACGAAGCCAATTTGATACGTCTCCATCGCTTCTTATTGCCGATGCGGTTGATGCACGGAACAGGGTAAGTTTTTGTTGTTTTTGACGGGCGATATGCTGTGGTTTCACCGTCTAACGGGATCTATAGAACGTGCGCCTCCTTCTCACTCTGTCGAACATCAAGGCCTTCCAGGCCGATCTCGTTCCACAGCTGGTGGCCAACTTTGAAAATTCGTTCTCGGTCCGATTGACTGAAGAAGCCAAGACCGTCCGCGATGTACTCAACCAGATCGATGACCGTTTGTTCCAGTCATACACGAAGCCGACTATCAGTGCGCTGAACTCGACGATCGCCAATTCCATCACTGCCCCCGAATGGGAACCGACGACGGTGCGCCCCGATCAAGTTCGCCCATACGTTTACACTACGATGCTGGACCTCGTGCTGGTGCACACGGAGATCACCACAACGATTCCTTCCACCCTGTCTACCACCGCGACTCGCTCACCATCAGCCGCCCAGTCCCCATTACTCTCGGTCGTCCTCACCTATTTGCTGACCCAGGTCTCGACATCGCTCCTGGCCGCCTTCAGTTCTCGGCCATCGTACACTCTTGCGGCCCTCATGCAGGCCACACTGGATACCGAATTCATCGCCCAGACCATGTCGCAATTCTCTACGGATGAAGCGTCCGCTATTCAAAGCCAAATCTATGTTGAACTGGACCGGCGAACCACCCACGAGGCACGAGCACGACTTCAGTCCGAACTGGGCGAGATGAGGGGCATTCTCAAGCGGTTGAGGGAAAGGACCAAAGGAGAATTTGCGTGCTTTCGAAAGCCGCGGAGCGGCGCCGGGCACAAACCATCTGCCTAGCTTAGTCGGGACAAGCCTGACGTACATCCTCAGGGATTATGATTCATTGGGACCAGTAACCTCTTTGACCTGTATAAAATCAAACGTAGCCATTGCTTAGCGGGTATCATATTCAGAACTTTTACTCCCTCATAGTGCCCCCATCCACTTATCACGTTAAGCCTGTCCAACCATTCGTTCCACGCGACTCAGCAACACCTTGCTTTCCCTTCCCAGTCTCCTCTTGCCCTGCTGATCCGGCCGCCTAGCCCGTGCCATGGCCTCACGGTCCTTCTGCCTGAATTCGCGCGCCTCCTTTCGTTTCTCCGCCTCCTGTCGGCGCTTTTCCGCAATCTCCATCTCCTTGCTGAAAGCAGAGGGCTTCGGTTTCCGCTCCCGACGACCCTTCGCATCTCGCCTATCCGCGCGCTGTGGCCTAGGGGTGGGCTCCGGCTCCGGGGCAGGTTGATCTAACATAGCCTGTCGGGCCGGGTGGAGTTCTAAAGACGCAGGTTCGGGCTCTGGGATTCTGTCTTCTTTCTCCGCATCGTCACCATCCTCAGCAGTGTATCTCGGTTTCGACGGGGCGGCGGCAAGCTCTGCAGCTCGTACTTTGGCGTAAGCTTTTCTGACTTTGGCTTTTTGGATCAAGTCGGACTTGATCTTCTGAGCTACAGTTTGAGGCCTCATTAGCACGTGGATCTAGTAAGATTTGACAACCGAGGCGACCAGGGGCCAAAACTAACCTTTGCGACGATAGGTGCCATCAGGCAGATTCGCAGGGCCGACGGAGAAGCCCTTTCTCTTCTTCACTGGAGCATCGGTGGTGGTGGTGGTCCGCTTCTCTTCGGAGGTAGTCTCGTCGCGAGAGCGCTTAGGGGCCATGGTAGATCAAAAGAGATCAATGAACAAATGGTGGGGGGTGGTTTGCTTGGGGGGGGGGTGGTTTTTTTTTTTTTT
>KV907493.1:1831208-1873614 GCA_001990825.1 Aspergillus carbonarius ITEM 5010
AGTGGGGTGGGTTGTGTGGGGGTGGGGGTTTGTTTTTTTTTTTTTCCTTTCTTGGGTTGACTTGGTTGGGACTGTAAGGAGCGGTGTATTGGGCAACAATCGGATTGATCGACGTGGCAAGGTGTGTTGTATTGCGTTGGTGTTTTTGGTGTTTGTCTTGTACTCCGGGGAGTGGTCGCAAAAGACCGCGGGAAAAAAAAAAGATTTGGCGGTGCAGAAGTTACTTACCTACCTAGCGGGTGATGGATGCATGGATGCATGGCCCGCCCCCCCCCCCCGGTTCCAGCTGCGTTGTCTCGACCGGTGGTGGCGGGATTTGGGGAGGGCTAGTCACATAATGGATACTCCGTAGATGTATGTATTATTTCCTTATGGTTATGATTGACGTTGGGTCACGGCGACGAACTGATTGATGATCGAATCGAAAGGGTCACCTCCTCTTCCTTTCGCCGTTTCTCATCCTCCTGGTCCGATTCTTGTGCCCGGTAGATCCGAAGGTCCTGGCCGTTTCCGAAGCCCTCCCCTCACTTCGTTATTACTCCGGTCAGTCGTGCTGTGGCCGTCAAGTCATACCTCCCTTTTTACCTTCTTACTTACTCCGTACTCCACCGTGACTCTTCCGCCACTTCGGCCTTGCGGACCGTTGCAACCTCGTCAATCCCCTCCCTCATTACATTTCTCGGCGCTCTCTTTGTCATTTCTCTGCTCTCTGCTCCCTCGGTTGCGATGTTGGCTCTCTCCCTTCGCCATTCTCTCCATTTTCTCTCCCGGTAACCATGCCTATCTTCCAGGACCCGGATTGCCAACAGCTCCATGACCTGTGGTCGGATGATCACCAGCCAAGGCACTATGGACAACGTCAGACCATTCCCCCGTGGAAACACACCCCTCCGGAGCCCCTGGCGGGCTGGCCCCTCGACAAAGGCGACGGCGTCTCATACGAGAGCCCCTCGTCGGTTTCAAGCCGGGCGCATGCGAGCCATCGGGAGGAACTGATCCAGTATATCAAAAGCGCCGATGCGCTAAGATGGGCACCACGTGGTTCCGTATGTCTTGCCACTCCTCAAACCGCTGTTTTTGCCTCGTTTCCCCTGTATTGTTCTCTGCCGGAGTGGCAGACGTTCTCTTATCAGACTTATCCGGGGCCTTTGCTGACCCCAGTGATATAGTTGGGAGACAATCAGGACCATGTCCCGCAGGCATCCGAGAAACCCAGCACCAATATGAAGAAAAACCTACCCGAGGACTCTGGTCTGAGCGACCAGTCTGACGCAAGTGACCAGCATTTAGCATCGCCGGCCGATATAGAACGCCCTCGCTCAGCATTGCATTCGGGAGACTTTAGGGAAGGTTCCAGTCAGAGCCAGAGTCAACAGCAATCACCCTCATCCCCATTGCCGGCTCGCACCGTCAATGCGCATTATCCTCTGCTGAGCTCCTCCCCGACGACCCCCTGGTTTAGCACCCCGGTTTTTTCTTCCTCTTTGCACGGCCCAACCTCATCATTCCAGAATGCGACTCCGATAGCCCGCGCCCGGGCGCCCTCTTTCGGCTCGTTCTCGTCAAGCTACATTCTGAAAGCCCCGACAAGCCCGCTTGTTCACCAGGCGAATAACACGGATTTGGACTTTTCTCTCCGACCGGAGTTCGTGAATCATTCCGACCCCATTGAGAAAGTCAGTCGTCGCCGTACCCTCCCCCCAGAAACATTCCAGAACTTGCAGGCATCCCCTATACGTCATGCCGAGGGAATTTATTACCAGTCTGATGCTTCCCCGACAAAGTGGGACAAGACAACATCTTATCAGTTTCGCCCTCGACGGTCTTTGGCCTCAACATACAGCCTCCAACTTGCATCCTCGGCTCAAGCGCCGGTCGCGAGGATCAGAAGACCCTCGATGAGCTCCGAAATCTCTTCCAAAGCTCATGCGCCAATGGTAGGCTCATACGAGGAGTCGATCCTCCGCGGAAGAATGTCAATGAATCCCTCTAAGCCGCTTGACTTTACTGCGCAAATCGGGGTCTTAGGTAAAGGCAAATGTAAAGCCAACCTCAAATGTCCGCCACATGTCACCATTCCATTTCCTGCGGTTTTCTACAGCTACCCCACTTCCGGAAGTGGACGCTCAATCTCAGATGATAGCCCTAGTCCTTATGTTGGGTTGATCGACCTGGATAATTATCTTCCCAAGGATACATCCAGCAGTAGTAGTCGACGTCGCAGGCGCCATCAGAGTCCCGCGGGAATGAGCAATGACCATGTCATGGGAAACAACTCGGTCCCTAGGTCCAACGACCAGGAAGTTTTGCGCAGGCGGGAGAAGAAGCACAGGAGAGCAGAATCGCCTAGATGTCCACCAGGCGGCTGTTATCGGATACCTCAACATGGCCAATTACAGATCATGATCAAGAATCCCAACAAGACGGCCGTCAAGTTGTTCCTTGTACCTTATGATCTCACCGATATGGAACCTGGAACGAAGACGTTTATTCGACAAAGAAGCTATTCGGCTGGTCCAATTATCGACATGCCTCTGAGCGCTCGAAACAATTATGGGACCGATCGCCCCGAGGCATCTTTGAACGCTTCCGAGGATCCTAAAGACAAGCCTACACTACGGTATCTGATTCACTTAAATATATGCTGCCCTTCCCGGGGCCGATTTTATCTTCACTCTAGCATCCGTGTTGTATTTGCCAACCGAGTCCCCGACGGTAAGGAAAAGCTGCGCAATGAAATTCAATACCCTGATCCCCGTTACACGCCTTACAAGCCTTACCGGGACCCCAGTCATACGCACTCTGCTGCAAGGTCTTCGACAGACATGGCACCACGCAAGGTGCCTGCGAGTCAAGATCCGATATCCACCTCCCCCGCATCAGAACCCATGACCACGAGGGAACTTCCCTACTCTGGGAGTTCCTCCACGTACATCCAAGAGAGGTCGGATCCAAGTCGCACATTTGCGAAGCAGGACGATGCCCCTCTGGGCAACTTCAACTGCCTTAGTTCAATTGAACGCCCCTCGCATCCTTTCCAGCCGATCCCGTCGCTGAATCCTAGTCCGAGACTGGACACGCATCTCACTGAACAGTATACCACAGAGCGTGGGCTTTATGGTAAACTCAATAAGGGTGACACCGGCTATGGTGGCTATCCATTTGCCTTCACCAGTAGTCCCGAAGCTGGGGACAGCCTTCTTGCCAGAAAATTGCGGAGATTAGATGTGCAAAAGCATGACTCTCCCGATCTCAGTAAGCCAGGCGAACAATGACAACGGTGCCATCTCATACCGCTTATGCCCATCCTGGTCTTAACTACATCGTGATGGTAACCTTTAGTTTCTGCTTATCCTTCTCTTCTTTCTTTGACTGCATTCAAACATGCACTTTCCTTTCTCCTCCAGCAGGATGACATATCGGAGCAGGACAATCCAATCTCTTGACTCAACTAATGACACAGCACATTACTTTTATGCCCAGATGCAGGCTCATCCCGCTCTAAATATTTTCCGGCCGTTCTCGAAGCTAAATATGCACGGCAAGGCGCACAGGACAACAATATGGGACTAGCGATGATACCCGTCTCTCTGTTACACTCACTCTCCATCATACATCTTCTACAGCTTGACGTGTCTTTACCAGGTCTCGCCTCCGCTAGTACCGCCGAGACCACAAATCTTCGAATCACGGTTGAGCAACAGAGGGCTATGGGATGTTCTGTCGTACATTTTTTGACCTTTCAATGATCTTGTGTCTGCGGTCTGGTAATGAATAGGCTGGATTATCAGCACGCATCCATGGACTGCCCGTATCCCTAGCTGAAGCTATGTGGTACAGTGGCATAGTCGCCGACATTCCCAGATGAATGGCATTTTATGTGTCTGTCACTTATGCTCGTCTCATATCGCCCTGATGGAAGCTATTAGCTGCCACTAGCACTATGTTTGACATATATCATTGTCACATGCTGTAGAGTTCCATCTTCATTGATCAACCTGCATTCATTGTCTTTGACATCTTCTTTACCCGTATCAAGTCTAAGTGAATAGCCCGCCCCCCCCCCCCCCCCCCCACCTGCACTTCGTAAATCAAACGGAAATCTTCCACTGCAACTCATCAGCAGAGGACGAACGTCGAGCCACGTGGGCATCTCATTCTATGTTGTAGTATATATTTAGATCCAACTCCTACTACCAAATCGAGAAGTGCGCATAGAATTGCACGAGAAAAATAGCTCTATCTACATGAGAAGATACAAAACACAGCAAGGAAGAAAGCTCGTGGGCTAAATATTTCCAAATTGCCGTGTTATTTATTCAACGCCCCCTTTTTGGGGGGGTGTGGTATCCAAAGGGTGCAAGTGTTCCCAGGCTGTCACCTACTCAGCCTGCGTGCTCGACGATCTCGTTGGTGAGAACGCCGTTCTTCACGTAGGTCTTGATTTGTTCGGGGATGGGACATTCTTTGGTGTCTTCGTCTGTGCCTTCCTTTGGAGGAAGCATGATGTTCACTGCGGTGCACTTGCTGGAGAAGACCTCGGTGGCCAGGCTTTGCTGGCCGAGATAGACGGTGGCGCCGTCAACCTGGTCTAGCAGGAGGGTAGGGACTACGCCGTCTATTTGGAGGGCGAACTTAGGTGACTTGATGACGTCGAGGCTGCTGACCAGGGAATCGACAATGATGGAGAGGCCGGTGCAGTTGTCGATGGAGATGGCGTTGGCCTTGTTGTTGACCTTGATGATCGTCTTGTTGCAGCGCGAGATGAGGATAGAGTGATTCTGCTGAGCATTGATCTCCACAATCTCACCGGGGTTGTCGAAGTTCTCGATGAGCCACTTGTTGCCTTCCAGATCCTTGCGGGGCGGCTTACGCACGCGCATGCTCTCTGGCTTGGGTTTCTTGTTCGGGGCAGGAGACTTGCCCCGGATGGCACTGCCTTGTGAGGTCGGGCTATCGGGGACCACAGAGCTGGCGCGAAGGCTGGGGTTCTTGTGCGTCATCTCTGATCTGTCAACCTTCCGGAGACCCGAGGTGACGGATTCACCTTGGTTCAGCTGGTCGAAGACAGCTGACATATCCGGTGCAGCTGGGGCTGCTGCAGGAGCAACTCCAGGCGGTGGGGGGGGAGGGGGAGGAACTCCGCCAGGAACATTCAGAGTCGGTACGGGGGGAGGTGGCGGGGGTGGAGGGGCCACGCTGCTGGAGGGAGGGTTAGAACTGCCGCCCTTGACCTGTCTGAGGGCTTCTTGCGCGTCGATTCCATCTGTATTGTTCCATGTCAAGCCCTTGGGGTAGTGCTTCCTGAGGTATGCAGCAAGAGACTTGTAGATCTGGTAGTATGCCTGGATGTACTGGACGTGGGTGCGGTCCCTGTGAACATGTCAGTCTCCATTTAGCAGTGGTGCAATCTGTCGAAGCGCACTTCTCCTTGTAGTCCTTCAGGACCTTGTTGCCGTAGTATTCAGCACCCCCAGCCATCTCAGTGACGAAATCGGCAGGCTTGTCCGCGAAGAACCAGCCAAGGGCAACAATCCCCTCCGCGACCGCGCTAAAGTGGTTGAAAAGAGGCGACGCCCTGTTCGACTCGCGGATGTTGTTGATACTGTCCGAAGCGTTGTGGAGCTCCGTCATGAGCTCTGGAGGCTGCTGCTCAGGCTTCCTAGCTTTCGTTGACACGAGTAGGTAGGTGCGCTCGGCTTCGAAGGCCTGAAGAACCTTTTTGGACTGTGGAAATAATAAGCGAGACACTCATGTGTGATGCGCTTCGTTCCCTACCTGTTCTCCAACCAAACCATCGATCTTAGCGCCCAGCTCCACGAAGTTCCGGACATCCTCATTGATCAGTGTGTTGAAGTCCTGGATCTGCGGCGGGACGGGAGCTGCTGCGGGAGCTGCTGGAGGGGCTGGCTTGGGAGGTTCTGGGGCTGCACTTTCGGGCACAGCAACTGGGGCTATGGTCTTGGGCGAGTTGGGGTCGTCCAGAGACATGGCCATATCCTCCAGGCGGGAGGTTGCGGCTTCCAACCTGATGGTATTTGCATCTGATTAGCCACATATGGAATAAGAAGACTTGTAGGACCGACGAATAAACAGATGGACATATTGGCTCGGCGCCGTAAGCCCACCCAGCCCAAAACTTACCGCTTGATCAGAGTTGTCAGATTATGCATGTGGCTTCCTGTCGCCATCTTGACGGCCCCTGTTGGAAGTAAGGAGGGAACTATTAAAGACACTCGGGGGAAGGTGAGGACCGAGAGAAAGGGTGTGTGAGCGGCAGGAAATATAGAGGGCTACAATTGAGAGGCAGAAGAAGGAGTAGCCACGAGTTTCTGGCAAGGGAGTGAGATGGAGAGAAGCGCAAGGCAGCCGTTGCAACGGAGTCGGATGGTCGAGACAGACAGCAATGCTCCTGACCCGGCCGCGCCTGAGGCCAGGAGCTCCCGATAGTGGGTCTTACCGTACCGTACTCCAGGGTGGCCGCTCTCCGGCGGTCCATCATGACGTTGTCGGTATCAAGCGGTAATCCGATAAGGCTCGACGGCCGATTCCCTCGACCCCGCCAGGGCGAGATCATGCCAGGCATTCCCCCAATTGAAGGCAATCGATCGCTTCTCCGGAACCATGGTCGAGGAACATGGCTCCTCGGAGCATCTTCGAGGCAGTGTGGACTTCTGCACAATGGGCATGTTCATCCTTGGTACGCCATGACTTACCCATACACATTCGAAATCGCATCCATGTACTTACGGGACTGCTCTTTTTGATATAGACGATATAGACTTCGACGGAACGAGGCCCAATGTAAAGAATGTCCTGGGGGGTGCGGCATCTTTTGCTGTTGTTGGCGCCCGGCTGGTGGCTGGACGGGCGCATTCGCAGGCTGTGAGCTGGATTGTCGATGTTGGCTCTGACTTCCCTCCGGAGGTTCTCAACGTCTTAAATTCGTGGGATACCAACTGCGTAATACGAGAAGACCAAAGCCGATTGACCACCAGGGCCTGGAATGGCTACGGTCCGAACGAGAAACGGGGTCAGTGTCCTTCCCTAGCTCTCAAGAACTGAACATGGCACCATATTAATATGACGCAGACTTCAAGTACCTAACTCCCAAGTTACGGTTGGAACCAGAAATGCTCTCTGATTCTCAAGTGTTCTCGAAGTCCTTTCACATGGTCTGCTCATCCTCACGTTGTATCTCAATTGTGCAAACTATCTTGCGCCGACGGGAGGAGCTACAGCGAGCAGGAAAAGCACCCCCCTTCGAGCAGACTACGAAACGACCCATCTTTGTTTGGGAACCCGTGCCGGATCTATGTACGCCAGAAGAGCAGGAGAGCTTCCTCGCTGCAAATCAAGTAGTAGATGTGGTGAGCCCCAATGAACTGGAACTTGGGATGATGTTCGGCCAGCCTGGTTGGAGCGAAGAGGCCGCCTATGGGAAGGATATCGTCAGGAAGATCCTCGAATCAGGCATTGGGCCGGAGGGGAACGGGCATTTGGTTATTCGGGCAGGCAAGGACGGCAGCTACTCCTACTCTAGAACACAGAGGGTCTGGCTGCCCGCTTATCATCAGCCCAGTGCTTCGGAGGCGTCGGCGGTGGTCGACCCCACTGGTGCGGGCAATTCTTTCCTGGGTGCCCTAACACAGGGTATGGCCAGTGCAGGCAGGGAATCGGCCAAACTTGTCGACTCGGTGCTCGCAGGTTCTACGCCATGGCAGCAAGCAGTCAAGTCTGGTGCACAGCATAAGAATGTCTTGACGGCCTTAATTTTCGCTACTGTTGCGGCGAGTTTCGTAGTAGAGCAGATCGGAGTGCCTCGCATGTCTACATCTGGCGATGGGAGGGAGCTCTGGAACGAAACTGAGTTCACGGAACGGGTCCGTCTGTACACACAGCGCCTGTATCGAACATTGGAAGAGTCTCCTCAGAAGCACTTTCAGATCAACTGACCGTTTGAAGAACGCCCTTCTATTGTCGTACAGCCCACAATATTATGAAACAAAAACCGGTTATGCCATAGAAAACCACCACGGTTGTCCATTTTCCCCCGACTACCTCTGCGTTCCGTTGCCGGTCTATGACTCGTTCTTGGCGGCCTGCTGCCTCTCGTGTTCAATAATCTGCCGGCTCCAGCTAGATAGAAGCAATAGAAAGTCAATACCCGCTGCTTAGAAACACACAACACGAGATTGGCTGAGGGAGACTGACTTGCGACTGGGAAAGAATCTGCCTGGCTCGGGCATCTTGTCACGGTGCTCACGGTCGGCACTTATGCTCCAGGTCACGGCGACGATTCCAAGGACTGCAGCACCCATGATGGCAGTGTTGACTCTCCAGTTCGCGGGCTGAGCGTACCAGCCACCCGCGGGAGACCAGACTTCCTTGGGATACCTGCGGAAGAATTTAATCAGCTTCAGCCGCAATGGCCGTACCGGGAGGTAAAGACAGTCGCATACGGGATCTTGCCGCCTCCACCCATGGTGATCGAGGGTATATAGAGTGTACGTAGGGGTAAGACGTGGACAATGGCTCGCTGAGAAGCGTCGTTATTCTGGGCGGGTTGGAAGCCGAAATGGCCGTCGTTCGTCCCTCGTCCCAGACCCCGTGACGCTATGACCGTACAGGGTTTAGCGCCAGCTGGCCGAATCTCACACGACTGCCAGACCCCGTGACCTCCGCCGTAGCTCGACTTTTCTCTACCGACCAAAAGTTCGTACCGGCTCAGTTTGGATCCCCCCAGTTTCGAACCCTCCACGCCACGTCCCGGGCGGTCTTCTGGATTGAATCGGTGTGATTTTTCTGATTTACGGCCTTATTTCTACACAGTTGCCCAGATGAAGAGGCTGCAGCTCCAACGATGGAGCAGTTCGGTCCTTTCGGCGCAGGCCCGGACTGGTGGCCGCCTGCAGCACCGTCTCTACAATGGCATTCGGCACCAGTCATCCGCTTCACCTGCTGCGCCGGCTGCCAATGATCAATTGATCGAGGAAGAGCCTCTAGCACCATCCGTTAACCCCCCTAACTCCCGACCATCCAAGTACCAGCTCCCTTCTCCTCCGGTCGAGGCCGCACGCGAGTCCGCCAAACTTGCTGCACTTCATGCACGACTTTACCTCCCTTCACGATTACCGCTCGAGACTCTCGCTCGCACTCTCGTGGATGCCTCGGCTGATCCCAACCCGAAATTCAACAATGAATCCTTGGCCACCCTCGGTCATGATCTGTTGACCCACTACACCTCCGAATACCTCATTTGCACGTATCCCCGACTCCCCTTGACCGTCATATTCGCGGCCATGTATGCGTACGTCGGGCCAAAGACGCTGGCAGCAATGGCGAGAGAATGGGGTGTGGAGTCGGCGGCTGCTCCTGGTGGGGAGATTGACCCTGGCTACCTACAATTCAAGAGGACACTCCCGGGAACCGAGCCGAAACCCGTCACTGGCACAGCGAGACCTCACGAGGACCAAACGCACTGGCGGAAGTCCATCACCTCGAGTGTTGTTTACGATAATGAGTTCGGAGACCCGGTCAAGGGGCCTAAGGACCCCTCGGAGCAGTCCAGACAGGACGCCCAGAATACCAAGGGCGTTACTGCCGAACAGGCCCATCCCACCTTCGTGCGCGCTGTGATGGGTGCTATTTACCTACACGCGGGCCGCCCTGCTGCTAAGCGTTTCTTCGAGCAGCATTTCCTCTCCCGTCATCTCAATATCTCCGACCTATTCAACTTCTCCCAGCCCGCTCGTGATCTCTCTCGCCTGTGTGCTCGTGAGAACTTCGAGCAACCCGTTGCCCGGATCATCAGTGAAACCGGTCGCAAGAGCAGACACCCCGTGTTTGTCGTTGGCATCTACTCTGGTCAGGATAAGTTGGGCGAGGGCGCTGGCGCCAGTCTGCTCGAGGCTCATTCCAGGGCTGCTGTCGCTGCCCTCAAGGGATGGTACCTGTACAGTCCGCTGAATGTGCGTGTGCCCAGCTCGATGGAGGAGGAAGGCGCTGCGCCCTGGAAACCAGTGCACGTGGACTTGGGTGAGGTGATTGTTTAGAGTGGGCATGAGATTCCGGAACCGGCGTCACATTATCTGTTATAGATGTTGTCAATGAGGGATTGACAGCGATGCGATATTACATACTGCTACCCATCTATTCACCATTGCAAGGATTTGTACAATATGGGAAATCTATTTCATTCTTCTGATGTTTTCTATGTTCATGTTATTCGGTTTAAACGATTTTTTATTGCTTCATTTGCCGACGTTCGAGACTGGCTGGAGACCGAATTTGGGATTACGCTGTTGGCAAACAATACTCTAGATAAAAGTACATAGAGCCATGTACTGAATCAATCGATCTTACGCAATGAGATCCTGCGTCTGTCTCCGCCAGGAGTGGTCTTCCAACCCCGATAAGCATACGTGGGCTGGCCAACAGCTACCCATGAAGGCGCCATCGGTGAAAAGGCCCGAGGAGGACGAAACAATGGGGTATTGTGATCAGGCAATGCTACTGCCTGGAGTTTAGTATGTACACACACGATCTAATTGTATTAGGGCCGCTCAACCCAAGCCATCAATCACGATTAACAATCTCATCCTCCCAATTACCTCTACCTGTATCGTCAGGTTCCCCCTCGATAGGAGTATCCAAATACCTTCCATACTCCTCCCAAAGCTCCTGAACCCCGGCGCCAAACAGACCCTTCCAGAACCCCTCTTTCACCGAGCCTTTCCCTCCATCCTCACCGACATACCCAACCCGCAACAGCCGATCATTCAACAGCCCGACCGCACCTTTTCCCACTCGCACATCCTCCAACCACGCCAGGAAGTAAGCCGTATGCTGATATCCTTGATCCCATTTCGCGGATCTCTCCTTGGCCGAAGTGGGCCGCTTCCAATGCGGCGGTTCCAACCCCGCCTTAAGACGCACGAAATCCGCAATTCCCTCAATCAAGCCCCCTGGCGGCCGGGGAATATCTTGGGCCTGTGGTGGCGCGGTATGCTGGTAGCAGTGGACGAGCTCGTGGGTGAGAACGCCGGTTATCTCGGCCACAGGGTCTGGGTATCTGGTGCAGGTGCGGATGTAGGATAGAGAAAGATGGATTTCCTTGTGGTCGTTGTCAAGCTCGGTGCCTGTGGTGTAGGCTACGCCGTCGATGTCGCGGAGGAGGACTGTCACGGAGCGGGTCGCGGGGACGTGGGGTATAAAGGACGACGAGGGTCTGCCGGAAACCGGTTCGGTTCGTCGGGGAATATACAGGTGCTGGATGATTGCTGTGAGGGCGGTCTCAAGTGTGGAGCTCACGTCGGGGATCAGAGTGAGGAAGGACTTGGAGGCGGGGTGGCGGAGGTCATTGATATGGAGACGGAGTTTGGGTCGCGGGACTTCTGAGGGCGTGGACACCGGCTTAGGCGTGGGTTGAGAGACTGGGATATGTTTGGGGAGTGCGGAGGGAGTGGCCTGGGTTGTGGAGGTTGACATGATACTGACTGGTGAGGTTTTTCGTGGGTGGGAGAGGAGGGTGGAGAGTATGGAGGAGTCATCGGTGTAATAATGTCGCTTGATAGGAAGGTTGCAGGGCGTCTAACACCTCATGGAGTGACGCATGCAACTACTGACTGGGTTGATGTACTCAACCCGCCGCCTGCCCGAAACCCACCAATCATGGGCAGGTCAGCCATTGGACTACTACTACTTGGAGTAGTACTGGGTACCTAGTGGTAGGTAGTAGTACTATTAGGAGTAGTATTCATTAGGTGCTCTTGGTATTTCACGTAATCAATCGACCCTGGACCTCTTGATCCTGACGCGAACGGTCTTCTTGGTCTGTTGCGTCGCGCTTGCGCGCCATGACACCGACACTGGTCCAAGTGTCTGTCTGCCGTACGAAAGATCCACCCCGGCGCGCGGCGATCGAGTGGAGTATCTAGTAGCTGCAGTCTAGTCAAATCCACTGCAGTGTGACTGGCTGCGTGGTTTTACAAAGTAAATAGTACTGAGTAGTAGGTTAATGGAAGGGTTCGATCTGTTCATTGCTGGGGTTCTACAGATTACTACCTAGTATGTGCTGTTTATATGCGGAATGGAATATTTCCCGTCGGAATTTCAATGTAGTACTACTAGTGGGATGATGACGGATTCATGTAGTAGTAGTTGTACCTACTACTAGTAGTACTATCGGCTGGAGTGTGTTTCAATATATATATATTCGGGGAGGTTCATTACTAGTAACCGCGGCTCAGGGACCACATCAATGTACTACTACTACTAGTAGTAACTGTACTTAGTACTAGTAGTAATGCCCTATAATTGCACTCCATCGTCCCCGGATTGCGTCGTGACCTCTCTTTAATGTGGGGTTTTTTTTTTTTTTACACATTACAAAGATCCTACTCCTCCAATTCTCGACTCTTGCAGCAGATGCAGCTGGCTGGTCCCGAGGTTTCGCTTTTGGGGTTCTTGGCCGTGGAGTTATCGATAAGCCGGCATCCGAAAATCCAGTTTATCCCCACAATCCACCTTACAGGACGCTCGCACCAGCGGCACCACCGTACAGAACAAGGGGAGGGAAAAGGGGTCAAGAGGGATATGAACCGCGCGGTGGAGACGGGAAAAGGGGGTTTACATACTTAGCGACCGCGGCTGTAGATAGTGCCACGAGAAGGTAATGAGTGACCCTCCGTAAGTAGTAGGGCTGTCTCTATCGACAGGCTGCAGAATCCAGACCTGTTACCTATCTACTACTAGATATCAATGGATTGATGTTACTAGGTACTATCTACCTAGTCAGGAGTTGGGGCAGCTGCCATAACAACAATCGATTCGTGGCTGCAGACGAGGCCTCCCCACTTGTTTACCCAAAACGGAGGCCATCATGGGTCCGGCGACGTTGCGGGTAAACAAAGCGAAAAAAAGATTCAGGGACGGAGCGGCGCCCGATCATCGCCCCCTCATTCGCGATCATCAACTGCCTCCCTTCGGCTCCCAATACACCACATCCCCATGCATCTCAGCACCTGCCTTGGCGATTGCTTCCAGACCCTACATACCGATCCCCTCGCTGTCATTGTTTGACGGAACCAGGCCTGTGGAGTCGGCCCGATAAGCGAACAGCAGAGGCGCGCCGATAAGCGCTGCGAACTTTCCCCGTCACTGCGTCACCTTCCACCCTCGTCGCTTCCTCATCCTTCCTCCTCCAGATCACATCTCAGATCTAAACAACCACCGCCGTCTCCGTCATCGTCTGCATCGCGACTGCCCGAAATAGCAGGTATGTGCACCTTCCTCAACAGCCATCATGGTGGCTCTTCTTATGAACCCCGCCGCGTCCTGCTCCTCTTCTTCCTTCACCATCACCGTTACCCATATTCGTGCTTCTTCTCTCTGCTCTTCAAGCTTTCCAAGCTCTCTGCTCAACTTTCCGCGTTGACATAACTCTTGTGTTATTAAAACTGCTTTTCGTATATCTGCTTTTGTTGTACTGCGTAGTTTTGTTTCTCAAAAAACCGTTAAAACATCAAAAAATTTGTTAACACAATGTCCTCCATCAGGTTCGACGTTACCGTTGGAACGACAGAGTTCGCTCTGTTCGTTACCCTTTTCTTATTCTGTGGTGTCATTAAAAGTTGCTTCTTCTTTGTTACTTTTTGTTTTATCTATGCCCTGCTGAACGGACATACGGCGGAGCTCAAGCCTCTTTTCGCAAAGATGGAACCGAAAGCCGCAGAACTGGTGGCTATTCTGAAGAATACCAATCTAGCCATCGATGCGAAGGTCACCTTCTTGAACGGTGTCAAGTCCGACATCAAACAGAAAAACGTCCCCGAGGACGCAGTGCCATCTATCTTTGATGCGTTGCAGCTGTCCATCGGCTCCCAACATTCAGCACTCCTGTCTGCTGGCTTCTCTACCCTGGGCCACTTCCTAAAGCGGCTTTTTATCCAAGGTCAGCATGATCTGGTTGCTTTGCAAGGTCGTCACCTTTATCCCCTGCTTTTGGAGCGCCTGGGTGATCACAAGGAGCGGATTCGAGCTCAGGCGGCCCAAGCGTTTACTGATCTATGGCCTGCTGCTGGTCGTGACGTCGAACAATATGTGCTGGAACTGGCTCTTGCAGGCAAGAATAACCGAGCAAAGGAAATGAGCATGCTCTGGCTTGCGAATGTAAGTCTCCCTCCGCATCCGGTTTCGACCACGCCTAACTGATGTCTGCTGCAGATGACGAAGAATCATGGCTTGCTCTTCCGTTCCTACGTTCCGAGCCTTGTTGCATGCCTGGAGGATGCCGATAGTACCGTTAGAGATACGGCGAAGTCGACGGTGGTCGACCTGTTTCAGTAAGCTTTGTCGTTCCTCTTTGCAGGCCTCTGCCGCTAACAAGAGCTAGGGACGCACCCGCACATGCCAAGTCTGACCTTCGAAAGCAAATGAGCGAGCATAAGGTCCGGAAATCGATTGTGAGCACTATTCTGGCTAATATTGGCCTGGACTCCGATGAGCCAGAACTTGTTTCTCGTCCGGCTTCCCGCGTTAGTCAACGTCCGGCTTCCCGCGCCAGTCAACGTCCGGTTTCGCGGGCTTCGCGGTCTGAAAGTGTTGAAACGGTCGTTCGGCGTCTTCCGCGGCCCATGTCCCCGCAAAAGCCTACCGTTACCGCCAGCGCAGCGCCTGCTACTATTACTCAACGCCTCCCAAGGCCCATGTCCCCTCAGAAGGCTACAGATACCGCCAGCGCAGCGCCTGCTATTATTGCTCAACGTCTTCCACGGCCTGCTTCTCCTCAGAAGCCTACCGCCAGCGCGGCGCCTTCCAAGCCGACGTCTGGCCCTATTTCGCAAGACGATGAGAAAGTTGAACCGCTCAATGTTTCGTCTTCCCGAGAAATTGATGATATCTTGCGTACCATGACTCCTTACTTTGAAGGACGTGAGTCCGAGGACAACTGGATGCATCGTGAGAAGAGTGTTCTCACCCTCCGTCGGCTCTTGCATGGTAATGCACCCGAAGCGTACCCCCAACAACTAATCGCAGCCATCAAGTCCATCCTAGACGGCATTTTCAAGGCTGTCAATTCGCTTCGAACCACGTTGGGAGCAAATGGCTGTCTCCTCGTTCAGGATGTCGCCAGGCAGTGTGGCCCAAGAATGGACCCGATGATGGAAATCATCATGCAGAATTTGATGAAGTTGTGCGCTAGTATGAAGAAAATCACCGCGCAGAATGGGAATATTACAGTTGACATCGTCATTGCGAACGTGTCGTATACACACCGGATTTTGCAACACATCACGACTGCCTCGCTGGACAAAAATGTCCAACTGCGCCTCTATTCGGCTGGGTGGATGAAAACATTGATCGTCAAACAAGCCAACAACAAGGCCTCCATTGAACACGGCGGGGGTCTTGAGTTAATCGAAAAGGGGTTGAGGAAGGGCCTTTCTGATGCCAACCCTGACGTTCGCCAAGCAATGCGGCGCACTTTTTGGACGTTCTACAGCGCATGGCGCATCAGAGCCCAAACGTGAGTTTCGAGCTCCAAATTCTAGCAAAGCCATCGAGAATATTCCGCTAACAGAATACAGCATTATGTCTGATCTCGATTATAAATCACGGTCGCTGCTGGAGAAGGATCCAGCAAATCCGAATGTCGAACACGCGAACACCGATGCCTCAAAGAGCTCTACTACGCCGGCCAAACCTCCGCGAAGCGTTGCTGCTCTTAAGGAGGCAATCGCTGCACATAAACGAAAATATCTTGCCCCGAAGCAAGCATTACCCCCGCGACCTGAGTCGTCCTCCTCTCAGGTCTCGTCTCTGTCCTCCGCCCCTATGCGGCCAGCGGCGAAGAAACCTCAACCGGCTCCCATTGGAATCGAAAACAAACAGGCGCATTCGGTTACGGTATACGAAGAAAATGACGCGAACATATCATCGAATAACGACATCGAGCGATCAGACAGCCCCGAACAGGGGGCGAATGATGAGAACCGGGATTCGGCGAAACAGAAGGCCGTGGACGAGCGACCCGAAGATGAACCCGCTCATCGACTAAATAGACCACGCGCACCACCACTACATGAACTACCATCGTTGCACGTTCCACATACCCGTCAATCTAGCGGGGTGAGCGTACACGATATACAAGCTGCAAGCTTCGAAACCGCCCAGGTGCAACCTGACATGTTAGAGCGACTACCAGACACCCCATCACAAAGGGCAAATGATGAGGATCAAGATACGTTGAAACAGAAAGCTGTGGACGAGCAGCCTGAAGATGAATCCGCTCATCACTCTAACCAATCACAAATATCATCACCACAAGAACTCCCATCGTTGCACGTTCCACGTACCCGTCAATCTAGCGGGGTGAGCGTACACGATCTACAAGCTGCCAGCTTCGAAACCACCCAGGTGCAACCTGACATGTTAGAGCGGCTACCAGACACCCCATCACAAAGGGCAAATAATGAGGATCAAGATACATTGAAACAGAAAGCTGTGGACGAGCAGCCTGAAGATGAATCCGCTCATCACTCTAACCAATCACAAATATCATCACCACAAGAACTCCCATCGTTGCACGTTCCACGTACCCGTCGATCTAGCGGGATAAGCATACACGATATACGAGCTGCAAGGTTCGAAACCGCCCAGCAGCAATTTGATGAACGACGAAGGAGTATTAGTCCTCGGTCTGAGGAGTGCGCTGCCGCTGGGCGTACTTTGGAAAAGGCGATTCCTCGGATACTCTCCAGGGATATGGACCTTCTTGGCTATCGCAAGATGCAGCGTCTGATTCAGGACTATGACAGGCTGTTCGATGAAGAGCAGCAATACGAAGAGTTATTGAACGCACTCCTTGCTGAGCTTGAAAGGGCCCCGGAAGCGAAGCAACTGGGTAGCCGCCGTCTTATGGATTTTAAGACTCAGGTACTTATTACGGTACAATACACATTCCGGCATATGAAGCGATTGGTCGACCGCTCATCTGCTTCCACAATGGAACTAGCGAGGTTCTATCCTCGCATTCTTACGGCGCTGGTCAGGACACGAATGCATTACGAGGGTTCCTGCCATCTTGCGCTAGAATTGACCGAGACAGCGGAAGAGATCATCACATCGATCGAGCAGGTAGAGGCTGTGGATACACTTGTTCTAATGATGATGAATGAGGAGCTGAATTCACGTGCCCTGTTTATGGGCTTCTCGCTGTTGACCATGATACTACGGAGGATGAATACGTCGGGGCTCCGTCTCCCCCCTCGTTTGATTGAGAAAGTCGGCGGACCGGCTTCCAAGTATATGACGGTCAGATTCGCTGACGTACGTCAACAAGCTACCCAACTGTGCGTCCAACTCCATAAAATGACCAGAAATGAGGAGCATTTTTGGAAAGTGTTGGGGCATCCCAATGAAAACTCTCGAAGGGTTTTGACTTACTACATTGCTAAAGCATGAGGAAGTGTGAGTTGTGTCAATGTATTCATACCTGGAGGTGCTGCAGAGTAGTACAGCAATGCTATTCATATTCATATCACTGTCCCATTCACGTAGCGTGATACATATATTCATTCCGTTCATGTAGTTCCGGTCTGGAGTCGCCTGCTGTCTACCCTCCGGAGTCAACCACCATCTACACTGCTCGGACGATATCATTAAACTGCGAGGGGTGATCCGTCCATGGACTCTTCGTATTGGCAACTATTGCTGGGAGTGGAGCCTCTGGATCGAGGGCTTAACTCAGTGACCAGTTCGCCGGGAAAATCTTCGACGATCTCCACCCGGTTCAGCGAGATCATCAATCTCCCAGGCACGCTTGGCACAGGCAAGACCGTGCGGTTCCGAGCCAGCAATGAGTCTTCCCGCCTAGATTGCCCTCTAGGTATTCATTCTTATGTTCGAAGCCTCTTTTGATACTGCCGTGCCCTACCCATCTGGCTTCTAGCCTGTCACTGTTCATCGCTCTGCTGTGAGCGAATTCTCCTGCGTATCCACTAGTACTCTAGGCTGCGTTTGGTTTGATATTGATCGCAATCAATGACTGAGACTATGGACGCGGGTGTGTCTTCCGCATCAGCTGCACAGTCCTAACTCCGCGATTAGAGCAGTTCTTGTCTATCCTGAAATGAGGCAAAGGTTCGGACAACTGGCGCAAGTCATGATGTGTTTCCTTGAGAAGGTCAAAAGAACTGCTTATCTTTCCTGATGTTGCTTCAGGAGGGGTTCGGTGGTGGAATGAGGGTGGGTAGTACGCTGGATACGATGGTAGTCGAGCCACTGTTTTGCCTGCTACGGGTCAGAGTATCGGGACATATCCCCTCGTCTCGAAGCTTTGGCTATGGCCAAGCTTCAGATTTCATCCCCCGTGCGCCCCAGCTCCGCCAGAGCTTCAATATCGATCGCGTATGCTCGACAGGTTTGACAATAGCACTTAGTGATGGCCCTTTCAACAAAGTGTTCCCAAGATGTCGCGCCAACGGGACTCGAATTGAGATACATCATGTACAGCCCGTCTTTTACGCCGATGGACTTATTTAGGAGCTTGTATCATGATGATTCAATCCCTCACTTTCGAACTTCTGCAGGTTTACATCTCGCCGCCGCTATTATCGGTACATCTGTTGCTGTTGGTTTTGTTTCTGGTTGTTTTGATGAGCGCTCTTCCCATTCCCTGCATCTCGGCATGTCCTACGACTTAGACTAGCCCCGAGAGCATGCACTACTACTACTACTACTACTACTACTACTACTACTACTACTACTACTAAGTACTAGAAACCACCTCCCGTCCCTCCCATTCCCAAACCTACCAGTTCAACCCCCCGCGGTATCGGGTTGAGTCTTCGGTTAGTGTAAGTGGAAGTATTTTGCTTGGTGGGGTGTGGAATCGATCGATTGTATACTTGGTGGAATACAAGGGGTTGGTTGGTGGATGTGGTGGTGGTGGTGGTGGTTGTTGTTGTTGTTGTTTCGTCTTGGGGGTAAGAGGAAGTCAGAGAGGGTTGGGAGGAAGGTAGGTCTGGGAAGATTGGGTGGATAGTGAGGCTCTGATTCCCGGGGGAAAGTCGGGGAATTAGGTACCCATACGAAGGCCATACCAAGCATTAAGGCGTAATGGAGAGAATGGAGGAAAAAGGAACAAAGAATGAAATATGATGATCGAGAAACATAGGAGGAAACGTCTGAAGGGTACCCCGTCCAAAAAGTTTAAATCATGGGCAAGCATTTCTTCGAGTCGCAGCATTCGATGTGGGTGGGGATGGCGGCGGTCGAAGAGTGATTTGAGAAACTTTCCCCTAGATAATTACCTGTACGTTTGTCCCTTACGTCAAAGAATTGTCGATCCTTTGGGCAGGAACAGCAGGAACGATAAAAACATATAGGAACTGGATCTAATCAGATCCCCATCTAATCAGATTCTTAAGCCGCGGTCGGCGTTTATCAATCGATCAGATTAGATAAAGGAAATGGAATGTTCTGAATTGAATGACATCGGCCGCTGGACGGACCTTGGAAGACGGAAATATTAATCTTTAATTAAAAGGAAACCTGTCCTCAGAAATTAGACAATTAGGAGCTGCTAGCACTAGTACTAGTCGTGCCCGATGGGGGTAAAAGGCGCCATCTGATAACTTGGGACGCTCCATCAGTGACCCCATCAGAGGGGGGCTTGCGGATACTAGTCTCTATTCCTTCTGCGCTAGTATGGTCGCTCTCCAATTCTAGAATACTACTAAAATTCTTGGTGTCTGAAGGAATAGTCATCCGTTTTTCATAGTTATCGTTAGCATTCGCTGAGGTAGGCTGTCACAGAAAAAAAATTGCTGTGATCGTCTCATCATGACACCATCGTGAAGCTGGCAGAAACGAATACAAAGAAAGTCTTATGAGCGGGGAAGGGATGAGTCAAAAATTTAAATGCCGCTAACAGACAGGAACCACTGGTTGTGAGGGGGTGCCCAGGAGAAATATCGGACAATGGATGGATCTGCAATGTACAAACTGCAAACTGCACACTGTACAGAGATCGACCTATGGAGATTTCATGTGATGGTTCATGCCAGACTGCAGGGATTTGATGAGCCAGAGGAATCGGAAAGAAGATGGCAGAAGCAGGGACTTCCCCACCGCGGAACCCGAAAAGGCAGGTGAGGAGGGATGTTATCAGATGGACCCGACATGTCGATCCGTCCAGCCACGTCCCACGCCCAGAACCTTGGCGCCTGATGCCTCGGTTACAACTTTATCACTTGGGAGAATCATGAACTCTTCTCCATTCCATTCTCTCGTCTTTTTTTTTTGGCCTCTTTCTTTCAATGGAAAGGGTTGCGCTGGATTAGCAGGGTTGCTGGCGGACGACAAACTGGGTACCGAGACCATCCCATGCTTGGCTCCTTCCTGAGAACTAAATACTATTAGTAGGAGTCGATCATAAGCCTTAGCGTGGCTTCGGTTAATTGTTACACTTACACAGATCCCAGGAACCGACCTCCCACTGGCCCCACTGCGTCTTGAAAGAAACGCCCAATGGTCGATCTTGCTTGCCATTCCTGATTGTTCCTCGGATCCTCCGTCGGCCACCAGTTAAGCGGGACTTTCTTTCCCGGTGGTGGTCGACTTTGGGGGTTATCGGATTTCTCTTACTCATGGCTTTCCCTGGGACTGACTGACCTCAGACCCAAGTACCATGGCGTCAACTACTTAGCACACTACCTACAACTCAGTCCCGGGTCTTAGCTCGCCAGGGGCGCAACCGGAGCCGTTATGATGGGAATCGGACCCCCTCTTTTGTTGGCCTCTTTTTTTGACACACTCTCTCGTTATACTCCCCTCCCTTCTTTTCTTCCCCCGGTTCCGATGAAACCCGCCTTCAATAAGAGTACTGTCTGATCTGGCGGGGATGCGTGCGTGGGAGTGTATGCACGAGTGTATAGGTTCACTCCTCCATCATTGCTCGACTATCTTGCGAGGAATCTGAGCCATACCTCTTCAGTTGAGGGATTCTGGAGCTGCCGCTCCCTGGCTCCCTGTGCGCCTCTTTCATTAAGACTTCGCCAAAGAAGCTCCGGCAGTTTCTACGGCATCTTTTATTCACAGGATTCACCCTGCTCGGTTCAATCGTTGTTGCGACCTGGACCTGGGCCATCCTGCTACACTGGGCACTCTACACCATCTCGTCGGCTCGATCATCGCCCTGTCTCTTTCATCAGGTACTCTCCGCCCAGAAAAACCATCATGGCAGACCCAAGTCCAGCACATGATGGGCAGAAAAGTTCCCATGGCGTAAGCGACGTGGTACGTTGTCCTTCTTTTTGTGGAGTGAGAAGGGTGACACAAAAGCAGGCTGACTGTAGCGCCGTTCACTTTTAGGTGCAATACGCCAAAGGGCTTGTCCCAACAAAAGCAGACCTGAAGAAGTTCTTCGCCTACATACACCTCCTGTTCTCCCTGGATTACACGATGTTCGACGTGTTTCTCATCGTCTGCGGTGTGATCTTTGGGATCGCTGGAGGAGTCCCATTCCCACTACTTGGCATTGTCTTTGGCGATCTGATCAATGACCTCAATTCAACCACTTGCTCTAGCTCGAATAGTGCTTCATCAGAGCTCTCGTCCAGCGTGCGCACTAAGGTCCTATACGTGGTCTACATTACTATAGCGAACTTCGTCATCATCTACATATACACGTCATGTTGGTGCTTGGTGAGTGAGCGTCTCGCACGCCGCTATCGCAGGCGATATTTTGAAAGTGTAATCCGACAGGACATGAATTTTATCGAGACCCTTCCCTCTGGTGATGTAATATCCCGTCTGGTCAGCGATATTGAGACCGTGCAGATGGGGTCTTCGGAGAAGGTAGGCTTAGTGATCGCGACCGTGTCGTACTTCGTGACCTCGTATATCGTGGCTTTCATCAAGGTGCCGAAGATTGCCGGCATTCTGATATCCGTGGTGCCTTGCTTCTTACTCATGTCCCTGGTGGGCGGTCATTTCATCAAGAAATATGCGAGTCGTGTCACAGCCAACATCAATGCAGCTACATCCATTGCGTCGTCCAGCTTGTCGCATTTGACCCTGGTTCACGCCTTCAACGCCAATGACCGTCTGGAACAACGGTTCGCCATGTACCTCTCCAGATCATCCATGGATGCGCTCAAAAAAGCCGGGACACACGCCGCACAGCTTGGGTTCTTATACTTTGTCGCCTACTCAGCCAACGCCCTGGCCTTCTGGGAAGGTTCTCAGATGATTTCTGAGTCAGTAGCTAGCAGCAACTCGGGCGTCTCTGTGGGTGCCGTCTACACTGTTATTTTCGTGCTCATCGATGCGTCATTCATTTTGAGTCAAGTTGCGCCCTTCATCCATGTATTTGCCTCTGCAGCCGGCGCCTCGGAGCGGCTCCTGGCCGTAATCAATCGCCCGTCCGCCATTGATGGAACCGCAGACGAAGGTGATAAGACGGCGGGGTTCGGGGAGGAGAGCATTGAGTTCCATGATGTCCACTTCTCGTACCCGGCTCGTCCTGATGTTCCTGTTCTCCAGGGAATGAGTTTTGTCATTCCCCCAAAGAAGCATACCGCCATTGTCGGGCCCTCTGGTGGTGGAAAGTCGACAATTGTGTCTCTCTTGGAACGGTTTTACGATCCTAACTTGGGGGAAATTATCATTGGAGGAAAGAATTTTCGTGATCTTAATGTTCGGCATTTGCGAGGTAATATTGGTTTCGTCCAACAAGAACCGTCCCTGTTGGATCGGACAATCCTGGAAAACATCGCGTACGGCCTGGTGTCCTCATCTGCAGAGAGGCACCGGCACTTAGCCCCATTCATTCTCGATGCAAGTCTCCCGGATCTTACCGAAAGGGTAAGGGAAGGCATGTCGGAGGCAGATGCTCTGAAGGGCTTTGGCGGTTGTGTGGCCGAGATTGTACAATTGGTGAGACAGGCGGCCGCCAGCGCTAATGCACTCAACTTCATCGACGCCTTGCCCCATGGATTCGCAACCAACGTGGGAACGGCCGGAAATCAGTTGAGTGGAGGCCAGAAGCAACGAATTGCGCTCGCCCGAGCTCTCGTGCGTGAGCCGTGCCTGCTCGTCCTCGATGAAGCTACCGCAGCCTTGGATTCCACCAGCGAACAGCTTATTCAGGCTGCGCTGGCCAAGGTTTCCAAAAAGATTACCACCGTTTCTATTGCGCACCGACTAGCCACTGCCAAAGATGCACACAAGATTGTCGTTGTCCAGGCTGGGTGCGTTACAGAGGAAGGCTCTCATGCGGAGCTTGTGGCCCAGGGCGGTGTTTATGCAGATATGGTCCGGCTTCAGAATCTCGGCAAATTGAGCGTTGAAGACCTGAAGACCCCCGGAGACATGATCCACAATGCACCAACAACGGGCAGTCTTCATGAAAGTGTGCAGCCCACCGATGACAAGGAAGGCTTGGTAGGTATCGGCGGGTCAGACGTTACAGATGATACGGTGGTCGTTGAGACCCCCCCGGGTTCCAAAGGTGACACCGATGACAGCAAGAAGAAGAAGAAGAAGCAACACAAGCGTTCCAGCTGGTTCACTATTAAATATACCTTCTCGCTAGGACGGACCAACATGCCGTTGATTTTCCTCGGGCTCTGTATGTCTGTTATCATTGGCGGCAGTTACTCAGCCGAGGCAATCGTTTTTGGCCACACGGTAGGCAGTTTAAGCCCATGCAGGCCTTCTACTGCTATCCGTGACAGTGGCGATCTCTATGGATTGCTGTTTTTCATCCTTGCTCTGGTTGAACTTACGGCAAACGTGGTGGGCGGCTGCGCGTTTGGCTGGGCAGCCGATAAAATCTTGTACCGTATCCGAGTGTTGTCTCTGCGGTCGTTGCTCAACCAAACCATAGAATGGCATGGCATGGAAGAGCGAACTCCAGGAACTTTGATCACCTATATCACCGGTGACGCCGCTTCGCTGAGTGGCATTACCGGATCCACCATCGGTCTCCTCCTTGCTACTGCGGTAAACCTGGTGGCCGGCTTGGTGATATCATTTGCCATCGCATGGAAGATCACTATCGTCCTGTTTCCGACTATTCCCATCTTATTGGTGGCGGGCATGATGAAGCTCCGTGTCCAGGCCAAGTTCGCCGAACGGCATCAGAAGGCATTTGCCAAGGCGACGGCCATCACCGTCGAGGCCGTAGACAACATCCGCGCCGTTGCCGCATTCTCCCTCGAAGAGCAATCCCAGGAAGTATTTGGCCGAGCCCTGCGCCGCCCATACCGAGATACGATGAAGGCCATTGCACATGGCAACGCCTGGCTGGCGTTGGCGTTCAGTATCAGCAACCTGGTTTATGCCCTTGCGTATTGGTGGGGGTCGAGGCAGGTGGCATCGGGGCTGTACTCTCAGACCCAATTCTTCATTGTTCTACCTGCCCTGCTATTCAGCACGCAGTCTTGTGGCCAGATGTTTGCTCTGGCGCCGGATATTTCCAAGGCCCGTCTCGCGTCATCTAACATTGTCGACCTGCTTACCACCCGCTCCGCGGAAGAGGAGCTGGCGCCGGGTTCGATGCAGAGCTTCCAGCTCCCAAGCAGCCTCCTCGAGGAAAAGGCCACCGTGCAAGATGTGGAGGCTGCGAAGAGGCCGCACTGTACGACCCGGCGGAGGAACAACAACGGCATTGGCGCTCAGCTCCGAGGGGTGCATTTTACCTATCCCAATCGGCCCGAACGCCCGATCCTACGAGGACTTAACATCGACATCAAGCCCGGTCAGTTCTGTGCGCTAGTCGGACCTAGCGGATCGGGCAAGTCGACGACCTTCGCTATGCTGGAGCGGTTCTACCGACCCACGTCTGGGTCGGTGATTATTGATGGAGTCGATGTGACCCGGCAACTAGGCACCGAGTTCCGTAACGATATTGCGTTGGTGCCACAAGAGAACATTCTCTTCGAAGGCACAGTCGCCTTCAACATTGGCCTGGGTGCCTGCCCTGGCCATGAAGCTAGACAGGAGGAGATCGAAGAGGCGTGTCGCATGGCTAACATCCACGACGTGATCATGTCCTTGCCGGATGGGTACCAGACCATGTGCAGCCACGACGGCAAGCAGTTCTCAGGTGGGCAGCGCCAGCGCCTTTCCATTGCTCGGGCACTGGTGCGGAAGCCACGACTCCTCCTGCTGGACGAGTCGACGAGCGCTCTGGATGTGGAGTCGGAGAAGAAGATCCAAGAAGCGCTGGCGACGCTAGCGGGCCGCACGACGATTGTAGCGATCGCGCATCGGCTGAACACGATCCACCGAGCGGATCGGATCTATCTGATTGAGGAGGGCCGCTGCGCAGAACAAGGGACGCATCAGGAGTTGATCCAGCGCAGTGAGACGTATCGGACAAGTGTGATCCACCAGTCGCTGGAGTCCTAACCATGACGGGGAGACTGAAACACGGGGATCTCAGAAGAGAAACGATAAAGAACCCCTGGATAATAAGACGCTGTGTGACCCAAGTGAAAGACAAGCCTCCCATCCATGCTGAGCGTGGGGGGGGGGGGGGCGTCTAATTTGATCGCAATTTGGCGAATCTGCTTCCTCCCTATACGTGCGACTCGTACTGCATCTGACCAAGGTTAAATATGGGAGGGGCAGGGCTTAAGAGGGATAGAGGGACTGAGACTTACACCGCTTTAATAGTGTTCGATGGGCGTTTTGGGATTGGATGGATGCCGGGTTCATATGGGGTTTTTGGATGTAGATATTGATAGATTGGAGAGTAAGACTACATAGTACTATAGAGATAGACTAGTAATTGGACCTTGCTGCAATTTATGGCTGCCTGAGGTGTTACAAACCGAACCGTACCGTACCACCATTATCGTCGATACCGGCGGAGACAGTCCAGACCCTGCCTGATTGGGCAGGTGGCTAGTATCGTATTCGGGTCCCTCGTATGGGGGCTCGATTGGGGGAGGGAGGCCCGGCTTCAGGCCTCCAGGACATTCACTGGAAAGCTGATTCGCGATGAATGAATTGATGTAATCCCCAGAGCAGGATTGTCGAGACAATAGGCGTGGTCACAATAGTGATCGTAGACACAATGGCGGGTGAGTTGATGAGGGGATGGATGGGTTCCCGCGGCGAGTCTATCTGAAACGACGCTCACTGTTTGGTGTGTTTCATTTCGGCCTCAAACTCTCTTTCGTCTCGTTCTCTCGTTCGCCTGCTCTTCTGCTCTGTCCATCCCCTGCTCATCCTCTGTCCCGCTGACTGGCTCTTGGTCTTTTTCCTTTTTCCTTATTTTCCTTTTTTTCTTGTTTGCTTTCTCTTACTGCTTGTTCTTATTCCAACCCGCATCTGACGACGTGGTGGTTATCAGCAGCTGCAGCTGCATGGGCAGTCCTCGGTAGTTCCTCCCCCCTCTGCCGCTGTGCCCCTGGTCTGGTCTGGCGGCCGCTCGTCACCAATTTCCAGTGCTATTGCTCTCCGTGCTTCCCCCCCTCCCCTCCTCCACCATGTTGACCCTGGTCGATCTGCCACTAACCCTGTTATTAATCTAATCACTCTACTAGACTCGTTAATCTTTTATGATCCTGTTGCTGTTCCTTGCTGGTGGGAGTTAATTGCGTTCATTCCGCGCGCGGACTCGTGTCCCTTCCCCGGCACCACAGGACCCCCCTCTCTTCACAGGCATCATTCTGCACTTCCCCGGCCGTATGATATTCTAACGATCTTTCCTTTCTTCGCACTGGGTCGTCATTCACATTTTCTACCGCATTTGTCGCATCCGTAACGAGATCTTGAGACCCCCCTTCAACTTGAACGACTCGCTCTGACTTCAGCATCGCGGGCGCGTCTTCAGTATTGCTTCATCCTTGATTTCCTCTGCCTCCTCCTACCTGCCTGATCGTCTCGCCGCGTTCTGCTCCTTTTTCTCGATCGCTACTTGAGCGAGGAGTACAGAATGGAGTCTCCCGCGTATCCAGAGTCCCCGATGGACCAGGATGATATCCCATTCCCTTGCAAGGGCTGTGGAGAGGTATGCTGAAGGCTCTGGTTGGAGAGACAATGGGCATCGCATGCTAATCTAGCATTTTCCGCGGATAGATTCTGGAAGAGGGCAAGGCTTTCGAACTTGGTAGGTTTGAATTGGGTCTTCCGTCTTCATGTTTCGACAAGTGGCTGACCGCTCCTTTTTTTTCCCCCGTGTAGCGGGCAATCGATGGCACATTGAATGTTTTTGCTGCAGCACCTGTGGTACCCTTCTTGATTCCGACGCGCACCTGCTACTCCTCGGAGACGGATCGTTGATTTGCAGCAACTGCACATACAGCTGCAGCTCGTGTGGAAATAAGATTGAGGACCTTGCCATTTTGACGGGTGAGCAAGCCTTCTGCGCACAGTGCTTTCGATGCCGGAACTGCAAAAGGAAGATTGAGAATCTGCGCTATGCTCGAACCTCACAGGGTATATTCTGTATGGACTGCCATGAATCACTCATGCAGCGGCGGAGAAAAAGAAATCGGAATGTTCCCCCCTCTAGGAAACAACCTCCAGGGATAAAACTTGACAAGTCACTTCCGTCATTGCCTTCAGAGGAGCCCGAACCGAGATCTCACGGCTCGGACGATCCAGCTGCAGATGCTTATTCAGATACGACACCCGATGCGACATTGCGAGGAGCTGCGCCTGCGCTGGACGTAGGAAGGGGCAGAAGCTCGTCTGCTACTCGCGCGCCTGTTGATAATCAAGGTAAGACGGCCCGCACCATGTGAACTGTGCGGTGTGCGTTGGAGATGTCGGATTAACTCGTGATTTTATTCATTACAGATAACCTGATCCTCCCTTCGAGCACTTACCGAAGCAATCGACACTCAATGATCCCCCAAACCACCGAAACAGAGAGCGGGGGGGAGTTCCTAATTCCTGTCGCATTTGACCCCTCCGAAGAACAACGCCCACCTCGCGGACAGTTGCCTTCCACAACTTACCAGAAATCGCCTCAAGAATCGGAGAGTTCGTCTCCGCATATTGCGTACCAGGAGAAAGGCCGGGATCGCGTCGACCTTGACGCGGCACGTTGGCGTCAGGATGACCTCGCTAACGGCTTAAATACTGCCAGGTCGGCCTCCGCTCGCAGTTCCAGGTCTGACTTGGGTCGCAAGGAGACCAGCACTTTCTCCACACCAAGCCCCGAAAGCACTAAATCAGCGACCGCTCAAAGGGACGGCTTAGCTTTAGATTTCCAGAGGGCTGCGGGTGACAACACTACCACACTCCCGATTCGACCTTCTCATGAGCTGCGTCGGTTGCATGAGACCACGGGGTCCGTAGACTCATCGCACTCATTCTTATCCTCTTCGAGCATACAACACCCCAAACGGGCCGACTCCCTGGAGGGTAGGCTGCATCAGGCCCCGAGAAAGGAAGTCGGCACGTCGCCTCGCCCGCCGTCCGTCACCCCCAGCGACCAGTGGAGCGAAAGATCTACAGACCGGACTGGTGTCAGCAAGAGTACTCCAAGGACCGGTGACTCCGCCTGGACCCCGCGCAGCGAAGTGAATGACCTGTCTAAGCCTTCCGCGCGCCCCAACTCAATCAGCACTCTTCAGCAGGTTGAGTCCTATCGCCAAACTGATGGTGCAGGTTCTCCATCGTTACTGCGGTATAGTGGCGGCGCGGACTTCACTATGGAGGAAGACATGGCCCGGATTATGGGCTCCGATGACGGAAACTCGACGCAGACAAGCGAGTCTTTCCTCCGACGCGTCTCCAATTCCGTGCGCCACGGCCGTTCCTACAGCGACAAAGGATCTCGCCTATCAAGGGATGCCAAATGGCCCAAGTCCCCTGTCAACGGATCCGCTGCGATATCCGATCTGGCAAGCATCTCTCCTGAGAACGCGGGACCGGAAGAAGTGGCGTGGCTCCGGAGCGAGCTACGCAAGGAACGGCAGCGTGTGTTTGATCGGGAGCAGAAGATTGCTGAGATGGAAGCGATGCTGAACGCAAGTGCAGATGTCAAGCAGGTGAACACCGAGCTGCACGAAAAGCGGTCCACCATGGTGGTCTTAGACGCCCAGAAGGAGATTGCCATGCGCGAGCTCTCGGTGCTGACCGATCATCTCGAGGCCGAAAAGCGTGGAGGCGGCGGCTCTCTCGACCTTGGCAAGCTGACCAACCATGTGTTGCGGGAATTTGTGGAATCCATTTCCAAGCTGAAAGAGACCTTTACGCCGCAAATCGAGGAACTGGTACAGAAACGTAACGAGGCTGCAGAGGAACTGGCGAATCTGAACCGTATGAAGGACAAGAGTTTCCAGGAATTTGAACAGTTGTCCTCGAAGAACGCCCAACTAGCGGAGCTGAACAACCAGCTGGTGCATCAGATCCAGGAGCTCTACAAGGCCAACCCGACTGATGGCCGCGGTGCCAACGGTCTTGGTATCTACTCCCATGGTAAGGAGAAGTCGTTGTCCGCCATCGATGCTCTGAAGGCGGCCAACAGCGATTTGGTTCCCACGATAGCGACGACGAACATCTCAGAAGAGGGGGAGCCGGCCACGGCTACGATCGTTCCGGGTCCCCAGGTGGTTAGCATCCGAAAGGGACAGCCTCGCAAGTTTAACTGGAAGAAGGGAGGTCAGAACGTTGCCAAGGGCGTTACCAAAGGTCTCAAAGGGGCCTTTATGTCCAGTGAAAATGCGCCAGCAGAGGGCAACCCGGGTATGCCACGCTCTCAAACGCAGGACCCCAGTCGCCCTGGATTTGGTTTCTTCGGTAACCCGCGGAGCAAGCAAACGGGACTCCGAATGCCGCAAACCGAGAGTGTTCCAGCTCTGGCTGAAGCTACTACCCCTGGAGGTAAGCATATAGCCCTGTCCCTTGCCTTTGGCTTGTATGCAAGCAGCAAACTAACATAACTCCCAGGACTTTTTGGTACCGATCTGGAACAGCGTATGGAGCAGGAGAAAAGCATCATTCCTGCTATTATCACTCGCTGTATCCAAGAAGTTGAGCTACGAGGTATGTTGTGCCGGTTATCGGAGTGTGTTCGGGAAGCTAACTGTCACCCTAGGCATGGATATGGAGGGTATCTACCGCAAGTCCGGCGCCAGTTCTGCGATTCAAACCATTCGAGAAGGCTTTGAGCGCTCTCCACAGGACTACGATATCTCCGACCCTGATCTCGATATTCATGCCGTGACCTCCGCTTTGAAGCAATACTTCCGCAAGCTGCCCATGCCGCTTATCACGTTTGATGTTTATGAAAAAGTCATCGATTCGGGGGAGATCGCTTCTCAATCCGCTCGGATCGAAAGCCTACAAAAGAGTCTTCGGGATCTGCCACGCGTTCACCAGGATGTGCTCGAGTTCCTGGTGTTCCATTTGAGGCGCGTGGTTGAGCGTGAAAAGGAGAATCTTATGACCAGCCAGAACATCGCTGTGGTGTTTGCTCCAACCATCATGCGGCCCGAGAGCCTCGCACGGGAGATGACTGATGTGCAAAAGAAGAATGAGGTATTGAAGTTTTTGGTCGAGAACTGTCAGGAGATCTTTATGGGTATGCAGGGATAGAAAGCCCATCTCGTCTCATCTCGTCATCCGCCATCTCTGGCCCGGTTCAGGGTGAGCGAGGATGATGCGGACGGCGCTCTTCCCCTCTCTCTTTCGCGTTCTAATTGCTCTTTCCCCCTTTGGCTCCCGAAAGGACCTGCCTCTTCATACCATGTTTCTTGTTCGTTAGAATACCCCGAACCCTGTCAACCGACAATTGTACATATATCGCGGCGGCGTGGGTGATTGATTGATGGATCCTTTTATTCGCTTCTTTCCCATCCCCATCCCCATTCCATACATACCTTCCTTCCCTACATCCCATATTAATCTCAAAACAGTCCTACTTCCATCATCACCGTCACCATCGCCTTTCCCCCCCGTCGATACCCTTGTCTGTCCCAGCTCTTACTACCCACATGTAATCTGTCTCACTTCCCCTCCTCTCCCTCCGCTTGATTGAATCCCGCAGGTTCGAAGTTAGTTCTTAGTTTTGGTGTTGTCATTGTTGCTAGAGAAGTGGATCTCGTATCGTGTCTGTACGCTGAGTGGTCGGCCGTCTGGAATACCCAGGTCTCGTTATCTGTATGCTTTTGGGTCTGCATGTTGTGTGCTACGAGTTGTGAGTGAGTGGATGGTTGGATATTGGCGTCCAAGGGGTGTGGTATGAGAGTGGTGGTGGTGGTGGTGGTGAAATATTAGCGGTTGTCATTTGGCTATTTATCACTGCATCTATCATCTACGTCGAAGTATTTTGGGATATAGGGATGGACTTGCGGTACACATGCTAGACGGGAAGAAATATATATCATTCGATGGCTAATAATATTTCTAGAATGTCTCGTCTTCGAGTCGCTCTACCCGTCGGATGACACTGGGACTTTGCTCGTCCGGTAGGTCATCGGTCGTATCGTTTGCGCCGGCGGTGAAGAGCAGGTCTTCTACAATGCGTTTTGATGCTTCCCTGGCTGTTGTCACGTATGTTAGTAAATAATCGTATGAAGAGAGTAGGGGATGAACTTGAAAGGGATGTAGTCATGTACTTACCAGGTGTCTTCATCAACCGGCTTTGCGGAATATGAAATTGCATCGTTTTCGGCGGGCTCGGACCCAAGTCCTCATCATCTCCATCGTCAAAATCATCATCGCTATCCCATGCGGATCGTCTCGCGCCACCACCTCGCGCAGGTGTGAGCACACTCAGTCCAGGCTTCGGGGTAATCCGAAGGTGGGTTGCGCTCGGCCTTCTCCTACGACCCGTATTCGGCGTCTCTGCGCCCTTCATTGGCGATGAAAAGATCTCCGCATGCAGTTGCGGCGCCTCGGGCTCGGGACTGGAGATAGGGGAGTCATCGTACGCGTACTTGTTTTTCGTCTTCGGTGTAACAGTGAACTTGGGCCGGGCCTCGTATCCGTATCCCTTTCCAAGCGGGGTGGCTTGCACGCGGTACGTTTTGTCGGGCATCTGATGCATGATTGGGTTCTCGGCTGGAGGGATGAATGGCGACGAGGACATGGGTGTGTGGGATTGGTCATGGGAGTATTCGTCATTGTAGTGGTGGGTTCTGGATGAGGAGTATTTGGCTGGGGTGGTTGGCAGGTAGGGGTCGTTCTCGTCGTCGTCGATGTCATCATGCTGGAAGCGTGTATTGGAGGAGGGGTGGTCGATGGAGGTTGTGGTTGTGTCATCATTGTTATAGTGGTTCTGGTGCGCGGGGATGCGGGGTGTGCTGTGGGAGGAAAGGCTGAGAGAGGTGAGTTCGAGGTCGTCGCCTCGGTGGAGTTCGTGATGGCTTTCGTCTGCGGCGCTTTCGGTAACAGTCGGGTCTTCTTCTGCAGAGAGGGCGGTGGTTTCTTGAAGGGTGGTGTCACCAGTGGGCTTTTCTTCGTAGCCGGAGAGGGAGACGTTGGCGCTGGCTTCGAAGAATTGTTTCCAGAACTGGGTGGGATGTTAATTGACCTGCAGGGAGGGGTTGTCGGGAGTCGGCAAGTGATTATACCTTTGCGCCGTCCCAGACGTCACGGGAACTCTCCGCGTATTGTTCGACGAGGGGGAGAATGCTAGTTGTGACAATGCGGTGAGCCTGGCTAAAGTTGTGATCGATTTCTGGTAGGATCGAGGTTAAAGAGGTACTTGGGAGAAGCTTTATCAGGGAGTGATGGTGGTACCTTGGAGGGTCAAGGTGATGGATTGTTCGAGCTTCTCTAGCTCTTCTGTGAGCGTGAGGGGCCGCTGCGCCATGGAGGATTGGCGGGACATGATGGGTTGGGATGGAGTATGGGAGCGCACGAGGGCGAAATTGTTGTTGTTGTTGCTGTTGCTGTTGCTGTTGTTGATGTTGATGTTGATGTTTTGAAGTCGGGCGGAGGGGAAACGCGGGATGCCGGATCGGGCGGGCAGGTAGGGCAGGACGGATAAGGGCAGGGGCGGGTCATGTGTTGGGCGGCGGGGAAAGGCAGGATGACCAAGGGCGACGTGACGCCGACACTCACGGCTGCCTGCTCCTCCCCCAGTCCGAACTCTGACGCGACTGAGGGTGCCTCGCGATGCCTACTCCGGTTGCCAAAGGTATGCTTGCTTTAGATGGTCTTTTCATTGTTTCCTATTACTTTGACAGACTGCTTTTGCTGCGTTGCCCGGACGGTGTGCTTATCAGTATATGAATGAATGGATGATCTATGAGCTGCTCGAGCCCGGCTCGATCGGCATCGTCTGTGCCGTGATTTCAATGTAGCTTTTTCTTTTCTGATGTAAAAGGGCGATTATACTCGAGTGCTTTCGGCGCAGAAGAGGTGGTACTGACATTCCAGGGATCATTATCACCGTGTCGGCGCTTGTCGCTGCAGGTATCGCGGTTTACGAATCGCCTCAGTTCCGACAATGGGTGAACAACTCGCGGCGAAAGCTTGCGTTGGCGCTACACCATCTTGGCGATGAGATTAATCCACGGGAGGCGGCCGTTTACAGACAGGACATCTCGATGACGGAGGACATGGGTGCCGCGGCTGAGGAGCGACGGCGGCTAGCGGTAGAAGAGCTCCAACGGCGGCGCAGCTTGCTCGAAGCACGTCGCAAGGCTCGAGGAGGTACACCGGCGAGCAGCTTCGATGCCCTGGTGGATGAGAGTGGTCACCTTCTGGACAGTCCGGAGCCACATGTAATTGATTCCATGGCGAACTCGACTGCGGTGGAGGTGACGACGTCGCAGCCGGTCCAACGCGGCAAGCAGACTGGGAGCTCGTCCCCCCTGGTTGAAATTGATGGCCTGAACAACATTGGAAGTCGCCTGCAGATTGCTGTCCCGCTGCCTGGCTCCCATACCCCATCGCTAGTTGAGTTCACACCTACATCGGAAGCTCCGGACACGCTTGCGGCCTCGTTGCTTCCCCAGGCCGAAGAGGGCGAGCGCTCCGTAGAATGGGGCGGCTACCATCGGCCCGACTCAGCTGCTTCGAGCCATACCGAAGATTATTCTCAGGTCATCTATGCCCATCCGGATGATCATGCAGTCAATGACACCGGCCGGGACTTGAGATCTCCATTTTCGGACCTGTCAGACCTGCATTCCGAGGGCCATCCCGACCGGCGCCCGTCTACGCCGTCTACAGCTGGTAGTTTCAGTCAGATCTACGAATCCGCGGTTGATGGATCGGAGGGCACTCTGAGCGACTTTGAGCGGTCCGGTGCAGCTACCCCGGCTAGCTGGTCCGAGGTTGGGAGTGTTATCAGCAATGAGGAACCCCATCATTTGTAGGCACGGTGCGGAATGAACTTTGAAGGACTGTTTTTTTTGTTTTTTGGAAGGAAGGTAGGAAGGACGGCGATTATGGAAAGGCGATTGGTGTTCATTTGCTTGGATTTAATTTGCTTACTTAGGGCGCGATGCCGTGCCCGTCAAGGCTGAAGACTGTACATATATTGCTAGCTAGAAATACGGAGGGCTCTCATTCTACAGATCCCGCGCATTTTATGGTGTCGGGGGGCAATTGGCTCCGAGGTCTGGGGTAAGTCGGGGTACTTCGCCCGTCGCAGAAATGGGCCGAGCAGGGAAGTACCGTGTACTCAGTACGACTGGGCGGGTGTCCTAGAAAGGAAACAGCCTCGGCTGCTCGGCTGCATTGAAAGACCACCGCTTAGGTCCATTATATCATCCCTCCCCCCCTCTCCCCTTTCATCTGCTCCCTCCATCGTCTTGATCTTTCGGACTCAGCCCCCCCAAATTTATTCCAGGTGCGTGTCTATACCCTGGCCGTTCGACCGGCCACCCTCCGACCCAGTCTCCGCCTCGTGACCGCTCCGCTTATCTCCGCTCTCTCGTGCGGTCAGCTCACTGACCCCTGGACAGTACACAGAACATCATGGCAGCAGATCGCTTAAACTCCATTCTCAGTCACCTGAAGCCATCAGGAAACAGCGGGCTCGCCACCATGTAAGCATCAGACCACATCCGGCAATGATCGCTGCTAATCAGCACCCACAGCACTCAGAAGAACCCAGACGATGTAGTCATCACCCTCGCGCTGCGCACGCCTCTCACAAAGGCCGGCAAGGGTGGATTCAAGGATACGGAGCTGGATTACATGGTATATTCGCTTCTCAAGGAAGTGCTCTCCAAGTCCAAGGTGGATCCCGCCCTGGTTGAGGATGTGTGCCTGGGAAATGTAAGTGCTTCCTTTTCTAACATCGCAACCGGTCCTAATGCCCGCTACTACTAGGTTGGTGATGGTAAAGCAGCCTACCTCGTCCGTGCCGCCTCCCTCGCAGCTGGTATCCCTCACACGGCTGGTGGATCCTCCGTGAACCGATTCTGCTCCTCGGGTCTCAAGGCTGTACAGGATATTGCGAACCAGATCCAGCTCGGTGCCATTGACGTTGGTATTGCCGTCGGTGCGGAGCTGATGTCCGCCGGTGGCGATCGCCTGCCGAGTCCATTCAACGAGGAGGTGCTTCGCAACCAGGAGGCAGCGGATTGCATGCAACCAATGGGACAGACGTCGGAGAATGTCGGGGCGGACTTTGGTATTACACGCGAGCAGCAGGACAAGTATGCGGCCGAGTCTTTCCGGCGGGCGGAGGAGGCGCAAAAGGCGGGATGGTTCGACGACGAGATTGTGCCGATTACAACGAAAGTCAAGGACCCGAAGACTGGGGAGGTGAAGCAGGTTACGTTGACAAAGGATGAGGGTGTTCGGTATGGGACGACGGCGGAGGCTCTGGGCAAGATCCGGCCTGCTTTCCCGCAGTTCGGCAATCGAAGCACGGGAGGCAACTCAAGTCAGGTTACGGATGGTGGTAAGTCTTGTCTTGTCGTAGTTGTTCGTATGAGCTATACTAATGTGTGTTCCAGCGGCGGCTGTTCTTCTCATGCGCCGCTCCAAGGCTATCGAGCTGAACCAGCCCATCCTGGCCAAGTTCTGCGGAGCCACCGTCGCGGGAGTGCCGCCGCGCATCATGGGTATTGGCCCGACTGCAGCGATCCCCAAGCTCCTGACCAAGTTCAATCTGAGCAAGGACGACATCGACATCTACGAGATTAACGAGGCGTTTGCCTCGATGGCCGTGTACTGTCTCAACAACCTGGGTCTGGAGCATGCCAAGGTGAACCCGCGCGGCGGCGCCATTGCCCTGGGCCACCCGCTGGGCGCAACGGGAGCGCGCCAGATCTGCACGGTGCTGAGCGAGGCGCGACGCACGAAGAAGAAGGTGCTGGTGACGAGCATGTGCATTGGCACGGGACAAGGAATGGCGGGGTTGTTGGTGAATGAGCAAGTGTAGAGGTAGATCATCTCGTGTCATTAAAACAGATCGTACGGAGTATAGCCGGTATCATGCTATGCATCAAGCCACAACCAATGAACCAATGAAAATCCATGCACATACAGCGATTACTATCCTCCCCACGTCACGGCTCCCAAGTCATGACTGACCTTCCCCCTCTCTCTCCCTGGCCCTCTTCATCCTCTCCTCCGCGGCCTTGGCCAAAACCTCCCTCCGGCTCTCCGCCCTGCCACCACCCCGACCCTGGCCCCCCAACACAAACTCCCCGCCCGTCCACCCCTCCTCATCCACCACCAACCCATTCTCCCTAACCCCCTCCCAGTCCCCGGGATTATAAAACTCCTGATCCGCCACCGTCCGCCCACTCTTCGTCCAATCCCCCCTCTCCACCTCTTTCTCAATCTGCGCCGTCAAATCCCAGAAATCCCGATCATGTTCACTGAACACACAATGCGCCAACTCATGACACAGCGTCTTCCGTATCGTCCGATAATCCCGATACCCATCGTATGCATCCGTCCTCAACCTCAACTCAATCACCTCCCCCTTATTCCTATTCAGTCCCAACGTCCGCGATTCACTCGTCGTATGCTCCGCCGGATCCATCTCCGTAAGCAACGGCACACTGAACTTATGTTTCTGCATTGCGGATTTGATCCCCGGGTCGGCGCGCAAACGTTCCAGAAACGTGAGGGACTTGTTCGGATTCGGGAGATGTGGTAGCGGGAGCAGTCGGTGGAAGGTGTAGTTTGAGGAGTCGGTGCTGGAGAGGGTGTGGATGCGGGAGGTGCTGGCGGAGGTGCCAGTGCGGGTGGGTTTTGCGCCGTAGAGGGCGTGGGCGCGATGGCGGGCCTCGGCGAGGGTTTTTTGGGCTGTGGATTGTGCGTTGAGGGTGTCGATGTCTTTGGTGGGCGTGCCGAGGAGGGTGAGTTTGAGGCGCGGGGAATTGAGGGGGAGGATTTCGACGAGCGGGGTCGGTGGGAATGGGTGTTTGAGGGTTCCGGGGGATGGGGAGATGAGGAGTTTTTGGTTCATTGGGGGGATGTGTAAGGTTGAGGAGATTAGGGTCGTGAGGTCCGTGAGGGTGCTTGTTGAGGGGAGGGTGAATTCGTGCGGGGTGTTGCGGTGGTGGATTTTGAGGGTGAGTGGGGGGTCCGAGGTGGTGGTGTTGGGATCTGAGGGGTCCGACATTTTGGCTGTACGTGGTGCGGTGGTGTTTGGAGGCGTGGGGTAAAGGAAGGGGCGGGGGGAAGAAGGAGGCGAGGCTGTTTATATACGGCGTACGGAGTACAGCGGAGGAAGAGCTTGTGATGGATGGTCTTCGATGGAGTTCGATGTTGTTTGTCAGCGATAAGCTGATAGATAGAATCACGTGGTGATAGGCTGAAGGGGCTAGTCGCATATGGCTAGTACCGGCAGTGGCTCAGGTACCGCAGCTCTAGGCAGTGCCTCGTCGTACTGTCGGGAGTATAGTGACACCGTCGGGGATATAGCACCCCCACCCCACAGGGCATCAGTCTAGCTGGGGGATTTGGCGCAATAGAAATGAAACTGCTACTTGCGTAGGAGTTCCTAAGCTGCTAATGTGTGCACTGCTTTACTTGTCTCACAACCCGTTTGGGCAAATGTTTCGCAAATGTTTCGCAAATGAATTGACTGTCCAGAACGCCGCCTGTCCCCGGAACTCCAACCCCAATATATACCAAGTATGACCACAATTATAGGTTGTAAGGCACGGTCGATGAATATATATGCAGCCGATATGGCTGGTTCACTCATACTGCCGGTCGTCCTTCGCGGCCGGCTCATCTGGCACCCACTCCTCGAGGGTGGGATCCCATGTGTGACTGTCACATGTCAGCAGGTCTACCCCATCAACTCTCCAGAGCAATCCACTCACTCATGAAACTGTGTTGCGGTCAACGCCGTCTTCGAGTATTCTTCCGTCAACACTGCATCATATCGGAACGGCACCTTGGCTGTCACACCCTCGAAAGTTGATGTCCGCAGCGGGTAAATATCTTGTGTTTGGTACTTGTGTCCGTTCTTACATTCCCACTCCGTGGGCTTGTCGGCTTGGAGTCGGCTCAGCCCTGTAATATCGATGTACAACCCCGTGCTGATGTCGATCCAGCGCGCATCAATGATATTCAGTCCCATCCCGCGATCGCGCTGACGCGCCCAAGGGTTCACATCCAGAAGGTACCGGCGCTCGACGGTGGGGTTGGTGGTGGTATACTGCACGACGGTCTGGTTGAAGCGGTCGGCGAGATGTAACAGGGTGGTATCCATGACTTGTGTGTCAATATCCCAGTCCCAGGGCATGATCTAGAAAGTGTGAGAACCAATGATTGACTTCGCCGAACGAATCAAGAATAGCCTACCTTGCCATTCCACCACCACCCCAGCAATGTGCCATGCGCAATCCACGTTTCTAGCCCATTGTCCTCAAAGAAGTTCAGATACGCTCGGATCATGTGCGTCAACGTGGTGGATCGTTCCGCGTCCGGAACCGGCTCCCCCTGGAAGAATCGCGAATCATAGTGGCCTAGCGTGTCGTCGCGGCCCGGTTCGTGAAAGTACTTGAATTCGTCAGACCGGTTTAAGCCGTACTTCTGCCACAGCGGGTCTGGAGCATTGCGGTTTATGAAACTGCCGTGAGTGCTGTGGTCTGCGGGATTGGGATATGCCGTGGCCACTGTTGACCAGATCGCGCAGGTGACGAGGGCCAGTAGGCCCCGGGGTTTCATGTCCGGCGGCAGGAGTCAGGTCGTGTGAGTTTGGTGTGAGTCGGTGCGGTGTCAGGGAGGTTAATCATGCCTCTGCTTGCATTCTGGGCTGGCGAGGTGGTGTCAACTGGTATTAGGGTGATCCAGCTTGTACAGGGGATTCGGACGGACTGTGAAATCGTCGTGCAAGGGCGTTATAGTCGCATGGGCTGAACTGATAAGTCCGTGTGGTGCATCTGACAAGAGAAGGAAGGCCACCGGTGCCAGCAATGAGAGCGACCAAGTACTACTAGTACTATGTACCAATCAAAGTCGACAGGCCAATCAGGCTTGGATGAGACAAGGGGGGAAGACTCGGGGGAAGGAAAGGAAGATCAGGAGAGGAGAAAGCACGGGGATCAGTTCTTGATGGTCCGACTAGCTGGCTTCGAGAACCACACGAGCCAGCAACAACCGGAAGATCCGGCGAGTCCGTTCAGAGCGACAGGACGAAAAAGGTTTGCGCCTTTGGATGATGGGGGGGGGGAAGGAATAGGATCGAATACTACTCCGTACTAACTCTGACTTCAACCACCCAAGCGGGGCGGCACTTTTTTGAGGCCCACAGAGGGCCCCCATTGAGATTACATTGCCAGTTGGGAATAGGCCTTGGACCCTTTCCGTGGGTGACGCTTTGCAGTCTGCAGGCCGGATCGGCAAGGATGGCAGCCCATGACGACAGGGAGCTGGTTGGTGGTGCTGAAACACAGGCATGCCAGCACTCATTCCCTCGCAGACAAAGAGAGCTGTTTGCCGGGAAAACAGAACGCAAATTCCTCCCCTCGGACCATGACAGCTCCTAGGCAACCACTCAAGAATCCACATCCACCGGGCGGCGCTCCATAATTATTGATTGATGTGGACGGATTCAAGGAAGGGCAAAAAGCAGTCGGCCTCGCGTGCCATCTTTCCCGACCTGTCTGGTACTACTCGGGTCTCCACTGCCCCCAGTCAGGTTACATACCGGAACGCCCCCCGTACCAGCTGGTTCCGTACCATTTCACACTGGCCCTGGCCATCACCATCATAGGGCTACCTACGTCGGTCAACCGCCTCTGCATGTCACCGGCTCCGATCCAGATGGCGCTTGCTCTCCGTGCAACAGTTACACAACCTTGAGAATCTCATTGTGGTGATGTCTATGTGCTCCAGAAGCAGGGCGCTCGGAGGCCGGATGGTATCGCGGTGATCTTAGATGATGACATGCAGTCTCGAAACTTCCTAAAGTAGACTGCACTGCGCTGGCACGAATCATCGATTCGGATCCCGATCCTCCTGCCAGCCTGAGAGACGTTCACAGCTTCCCTGATTGGCATACCTATTTGCCGAGACTGAAGGGCATCAGTAGGTACTGCTAGGTAGGTACTCAATAGATACTAGGTACATCACGCATCTCGTAGGGCCGACAGCTGCCCTACGCCCTGCATATCGACAAGCAAGTTAACAATAACAACAACAACACTGAACATGCCACCACAGGATTCGGAATCCTTCCAAATGCGACTCCATATTCCATACCCATTCCGCCCCCAGTTTCTTCCCCTTACCCCATCCTAAGACCAAAAGATAATAGACTCCGCAATATGTCAGAATCTTATCGTGTATATGAAACAATCCGGTCTCGAGTGTCCAGTGAGCCTCTTAAGGAGGAGGAGGAGGAGGGATACCGACCACCGGCAACAGTCATTACGACAACCATACCGGCACCCCTCCAGCCAATACGGTAACGAACCCCTTTTCATCGGAGGAACCCAAGTCACCCCTGGCTCGCTGGGTCCCCACAGACCGTTTCTTACGGCCAAACCCAAGCAGGCCATTCTCCCCGATGCCTCTTGGCTGTTGGCACTTGGCACAGCACCAGGACCCTGCCAATCTCGGAGCTATCAACTACTCCTACTCCAACACGGATTGGTTGTTGCCTGCAGGGCGGAGTGCCGCTACTGTAGTACTTCTTAGCTAGAAGCCTGGTACGGTAGGTAAGCGCTTACAGTCGTTCCAAGTTCCCAACAGCCAAGGACCAGGCATGTCTGCCAAGGGGCAGGGCATCCGGTGATTCCGCCCGTACTCGTATGGGGGGGATCAGACCTCAGGCAGAATCACTTGACTGGTCTGGTTTCGGGTTGCCAAGACGCCGGTCGGTCACATGATGATGCGCAGGGTCTTGGGTTTCTTGGTTCGGATTGGTGCTTACGGTATCGATTGACGCCAGGGGTTATGCTTTGATTGGTAAGCGGATTATCCTCACATGGACTGGATAGGCACTTGACCGGCGGGGAATAATATCCGGATGTTTGCATAAAATGCTCGGATCCAATTTAACGTGCATTGAAGGCGTCCAATATTTACATGTCTTATTTCGTGCTTTGCAGGGTATACACAGTCTTATACGCACGCGACTCATCAGAGAACAGTCATATGAGTACTGAATGGATCAAGTGTTTTGGATCCGGTGCAAAACAGACATACACAGTACCATGGAAGTTCAACCTTCCCCCATCACTTGCTGTAACCTAGCCATCTGCCAATATTTCCCACCCATCTGCATCAACTGCTCATGAGTTCCTCTCTCGATGATTTGTCCATGATCGAAGACCAAGATCTCATCGGCATGGACAATAGTCTTGAATCGGTGGGCAACAGCGATGATTGTTCGGCCCCTCATTACGCGTTGAAGTGCTACTTGAACTAAGTGCTCCGTGGCCGTGTCCAGCGCCGAAGTCGCTTCGTCAAGCAGACTATGAAGGCGAGTTAGAAAACAATACTTGTGCATGACGAAGGTTCTTACAGAATCTTGGGGTGGCATAGAAGAGCCTTCACGATAGCCATGCGCTGACGCTGGCCCCCGGAAAGTGTCGATCCGTTGGCTCGAATTGGGGTACTTAGGCCTTGAGGGAGGGATAGCTGACAAACGTATGATTAGAAGACAGAGAAAGAAACAGGGAAATGGGTGTGATGGAGTCACCTACCACAAAATCGGCTAACCCGACATCCTCCAGAGCAGCCAGGATCTCCTCGTCTGCGATCTCCCGCTCATCGCTCTGCAGGCATTCGCGCAGATCTTCACCAACCAGACAAGGGTTCTGATCGACCAGCGCCAGGTACCCCCGATAGCTATTCAGGTCGTACTTCTCAATGGACTTATTACCAAGCGTTATCTTTCCGGACTCGGCGGCATAGAAACGCTCCACCAGATTAATCACAGAGCTTTTGCCGCTGCCCGTGGCCCCGACGAGAGCAATGAAGGTGCCGGCCGGGGCGCTAAGCGTAATATTCTTCAATTGCTAGTCGAGACGGGTGGGCCGGATATCTG